>JAUUEB010519125.1:0-17610 GCA_032362205.1 Clione limacina | reverse complement strand
TTGTTTTTTTACAACACTTCTGCATTGGAACCTCAGTGGGGAATGAATTATCTCTTCTTCTTCGTCTTGTGCTATTCTTTTAGAGAAAATCGGGTAACGCCGATGTGACGAAGTCGCTAGTTACTAATAAAATGTTCGTCTCGAAGGCGCAACGCCATACACTACTACTCTTTACTGATTTAGTTTTATCAATATAGTTGTCTTGACTTTTGAGTCGAAAAATGCTCTCTCAATTTCGTCGATTTTGTCGTTACGCTCCGTCTCACTGCAATATTATCATCATAAATATTCAAAACTCTCAGTGAAAAACTCAAATTCTCAATTCTCTACATAAAATGTTATGAGTTTATAAGTTGTAAATACCTTGTACTACCTCTAATAATCAGCTCAGGAGAAGAAGAAAAAGACTAAGAAAGTTTCGAAAGACCAATCATCCTCTAAGGTTTTCTGTAAACTATTGAGATTCTTAAATTACCCTTAGACCAACGAACCTACCTCATTATATGTGTCTTAAAATGAATTATAATATAAGATAGTCAGAAAATGTAGTTCTATTTATACGTATTTAATTGATAGTCAAAAAGTGCATTACTATCTATAATTTATTTAATCGTTACTTATATAGTTACAGTACTTATATTTTTGAAACATCCGCCTGATGAGATATTGCGTTTCAGGAATCGTTTATTTAATTGTGCAGTTGAAAGATTGGCTTGCTGTATTCTTCTCGAAGAACCCCCATTTGTATACTAACTAGTGGCTTAGTACCCGGTCTTGCCCGTGAAGTATACTTTTTAACCACCATGTAGACCGTTGTCACTCTCTATTTATATAATGCTCCAATATGCACCCACTCCCACTTTTAAAATACATAGTTTTAAATCAACCTGTGTGATGTGTTATCTTTTTTTTATCAGCTAGTGTTAACATCGTCTATTAAAAAAGAAAGAGAATTATGTGTTCGTTGAACGTGCAGACCCGTCTATTTAAGTGCATCCAGATATGAATCATGTTTGTTCATATTGAAATTTAGATTCATTGCGCGTTTTTTACAGAAAAAACATAGTAAAAACTAAAAATATAATAACATACTTTACAGTCGACAGAATGACACCAAAAGCTTTTCTAATTCACTTGATGTTTTTTCTGCAATATGATTGGTTAATCGCCCGTTGTTAAATCTGTAACTATCGTCGTCCGATTCATTTAACAATGCTTTTCTAGATAGGCCAAGTACAACATGAATAGAACAGGAATGTAGCGTATGAATTCATCCGATGTACATCCAATGGAATCCCTTTTAAAAAGAGCACAACACAGACGTCTACTAATCTCTGGGTCATGGGAGATACCTTTAAGACGAGGTTTCGGAACTTCCCGTGTTTTGGCAAAAGCCATGCTGTTGTGAACTTTATTAAAATGGTAGCTGCGTTCATTCATGATGAACTCAAGCTTTTATACATTTGAATGTTCTCAATCTGAGTGTACTTCAATCTCATTGGCTGTTATTATTAAAGTTGTTTATGTTAACCCTGGCTTCTGTCTCTCCCTCTCTTTCTTTCCTATCTCATTCTCTCTGTTTCTATCCATCATGTGTAAACTTGCGTTTTGTTTGTATACTTTTATATCAAGATTACGTAGAAATTGAGAATAACATTATAAGATATCTTCGATACTATGACTTAACAAGATCAAGATTATATCATGTAAACGAACATTCGATCGCTTGGAATGGAATATCGTGTAAATGAGGTCAAGCGAACAATTCGGCTGACAAGATAGTTGAATTCTGGGAAGGGGAAGGGTTTCCAAAAAGTTGAAAAACTTGGTGGAAGAGATTGTTCCATCTTCGAAGGGGAATTTACAATTAGTAAGTGCCCTGTTTCTTGTGTAATGAATAAGATTTTATTCTTTAATAGATTTAAGTGTGTAGATAAATTAGAATGAAAATAACACACTGGATTTTTCTTCTCGGGGATTAGTAGAGGATTTAACAACGATCAAATGAGTAACTCGGTCTTCGACCAATCCCCTCGAAGAACAATCTGTGTGTGTTATTTTCTAATTTCAACTCACAGCAAGCTCCGCCTCATAAACCTGACAAATTCTTTTAAAAGAAAATTGTTTGCGTAGGAAATCATTTTGGCCAGCAAGCAGGATGATATTTTTTGAATTTTATGACAATAAACACGATATATTTAATACATTTGTAAAGTACTTGTAAAGAAGCAAGTTAAGCGTATTTAAAAACATCTACTTAGATAAAGTTTCATTGGATGTTAATGTATAGACACAAAACAAATAAAGTCTAAATGATATTGAATATCTTTTATCTCAAGTTTGGCTAAAATATAAGAACTGCAAATTTAAACAGCATTCATATTTTCTATCGGCTTACTCAATGCGGTTAAACTAAAATTACACATACAACAAACGGAGACACTAACGTATACTCTCTGCTTTTTAGAAAGCATACAAGGTCATTGCCTATTTTAAACCCTTCCACTATTATCGAGTAACAATCTTAATTTAAGTAAATGACACAATGTTTCTAAATAACCTTTTCTCAGAAAAATACGTGAGACTCTCTTGGATTAGAATCAAAGATCGACAATCAAGTTGTTTTTATCCTATTTAATTTTAGCTTCACACTATAATGAACAAGAATAGATCCTGAAACGAGACAAGATTATCTATCAGTATTTTAGCCAGACAACGTAAAGGGGATCACACTTATTTCAAAAACTAAGACCAACCAAAAACAAACAAATGTGATTTCAGTGTTATTGAGATAAAGTTATTTGGTATTGTCTTAGCTGAGCTTAGGAGGAGTCTTAGCAAATATAAACTACTAAGTGGTATAGTAGAAGAAATTATATTCCAAAAAGAAAAGTCGATTAAAGCCTAACGGGGCTATGAACAAATTGTCAGTAAACAAGGCCATGTCATATTTCAAATAACAGATCGATAAAAGAGTAATTCAAAGACCGCCTAGCTCCCCTAGATGCTTTACCAATGCTCTGTACCCAGTTTACAAAAAACACATCTTATTTGCAGACTTTATAGATAAACCCTTAAGCTTGTTTCAAAGCAAAATACAATATTATATAGTATGTTATTGTTGTCGTTCTATATTTCTTAGTGCTTTTGAAGAAATAATCAAACTTAACGCATTTGTTGGCTCCGTAGAGATTTACTCAGCCTCCCTTATTAAGCTTGAGGGAATATACATTTGAATAAAATCTGTCTGTTGCTGTAAGCGTACGCCAATACCCACGGGTTTGTACTTGAGTAAATATTTCATGTCTAATGTCACACTTGTATGACAAGAAAATGTCTCTTGTCTGGGATGTAGATTTCTATTTACATGTATAATTTAAGTTCAGATCATAATATCCTGAAGGGTGGTTGATTAGTTGCTTTTACGAGTTTTTTCGGATGTTTTAAATGTTAACCTTTTATTGTGGATGGATAATACGTTGTATCATTTCTTTATATACGATTATCTTAACAAATGTAAACATTTTCTATAGTGAGTAGTCTTTATTCTTTAAAAAATATATTAATTTCCCAGTGAGTTTTGAAAACACAAAAACGAACAAAGCGAAATTTATTGAGGTTAATTGTTTTGTTTTTTCTATTCCAAACAACTTCATTTAAGGCTGGTCGAGTGTTATTTCTTACATGGAAGATTAGAATTATATTTTGAAGACAACGATTGTGCTTATGCAACTTTGGGAACACTCAAATCGTGTAGATATTTAGCTGAGACTAAAGCTTCTCTTGTTTTCATAGAACTGAAGTCCTCTGCACATGCACAAGTATAATTATAGACACTAGTAGATACCCCGTTCTCCGAACGTGTAAGACAGATAAGGAAAAACTATAAGAAAGGTGTCAGTTGTCGATATAAAACTTCCTAGAAAAAAGTGTATAGACCTTCCGTTTTTAACTTTCCTAGCTCCATTATGATAAGATAACTCCACTTGTATAGTGGTGAACTTCGATGGTTTCATATATTTTCAACCTTCAAGCTAGCGGTACATAAATAACTGAGAACTTTCTTTGTTGGATACTCACACCTACCACTGAATGAAAGGACGTACAAATTTGTTCAAATGGTAGTGCGTAACGCAGAGGCTCTTGGGCTGCTCTCTCCAAAAAGACAAATAAACAAATTCATGTTAAGATAAGTCTACATTTCAAACAGCACATAAAAAAAATATATTTAGAAAGGATTAAGAATGTGACCAATCATGATCATGTTTTTATTTGATTCAAGTACAGAAAAACATTGACATTATATGCAGCACCGTATTCATTATTCTCAATAACTACCACATTATCATAATTTATCTCCAATCACGCATGTCGTCGTTTATTTATCCTGTAACCACTCACTTTAAGCGAGCTGAAGTACCACAATTGTCTATCTTCAACCGAGATTGAAAAACCCTACTTCATTTAACATTATTTACGCTACAATGCATTTCAGGAGACAATAAATATAGAATATTGAAACCTTTTATTAGGATATAATTGAACTTTAAATAATTTCCTTATATGCGACTACATAGAAATAAACAAAATGAAAAAAAGACAACAAAGAAATGTTAATAATTAGTGTAATTCAGACTAATTTCCGTTCGGTTTGATGTTTTTCCTAACAGTGAGTGGCCGCAAACATAGTGTCAAATAACTATTTACATTAAAAACATGTTAACATAAGGTTACATCTTCATACTGTGATCACAACTTAACTGTTATGGTATTTAAAAGGATAAGAATATCAACAATTGTGATCACTTTTTTGAATTCAATTACAACGTATCTTTAAATAATTTACAAAACCTGAATTTCTTATTACCGAAGCTAAATACATTACGAATCGTTCATTTGGAAGCAAAATCGATAAAAGTAGTAAAGGGGCAATTCATCTGATGATAGGGATGACACGGAAACAAATGTTAGAGATTTGCAACATTTACATATGATTTTAAAAAATTCCCCCATATTTTAAATCTTATAAACGCGCCTGCACTCTAACTATAAGTATGATAACTTAAATATCGATGTACCCCTTCTTCGATGGAGATTGAAAAACACTAATTCATTGATCTTTAAAACGCATGTTACGCTCTTGCAGCAGACAATAAAGAAAATAGTTGTTTGTGTGATCAATTTTTGTTTGTGTTTATCCGAGAAAATTCACACATCCACACATCAAATATAATGCGTAACGTTGCTCGGGCAGGATTTCCCAATAATTAGAGTTTATTGAAAGTAAATTTATAATAGTAATTTGACAGAGAACAGAAATAACTCAGTGGCGTCATTTTTGTTATTGCTTTGTTTTTCATGTACATATAGACACATTTCATCAGGGGCAAGTAATACAATTAAAATATTACCAATTATCTCATCAAGTAGTCTATTTTAATTTGTTTTAAATCTTTGTTTACATAGTTTTTGTGAGGTCCAGCTTTTTCTCAAGGTTGATACTTCGTTTTCAATATGTGACCAAAACGTCCCCTCTTTATTATGTTTAAATGTCACGTGTTCAAGTATGATTTACCACTGTAGAAAATTCCAAAAAACTATTTTTCGGGTCACAAAGATAAAATAAGACATTTGATAAATCTAAGGCATTTGAAGCTAACAACTTTATTGTGAATCAAGAATAATAATTTATTTTTTACTGCTCTAACTATCATCAGAATATGTAACACATATACTCGTATTATAATAGTTTTTATGAATCATATACTTGTACTTTAAACATACTTATTGGCAGGTAAAATTACATTACTCAATCTACTTATTATACTAGTTTTTATGAATCATATACTTGTACTTTAAACATAATTATTGACAGGTAAAATTACAATACTCAATCTACTTATTATAATAATTTTTATGAATCATATACTTGTACTTTAAACATACTTATTGGCAGGTAAAATTACAATACTCAATCTACTTATTATAATAGTTTTCATTAATCATATACTTGTACTTTAAACATACTTATTGGCAGGTAAAATGACAATACTCAATCTACTTAAAGACTAAAACTTAATTTGCAGTGTTGTTTATCTGTATCCGTCACTTAAATGGTTCAACTGTTTTACACTTCTCACATATAACATCAGTGATGCTAAAACAACAAATTATAGGATTTTTTAGAATAATGAAGATAAAAGACCATGAAGACTGACAGCTATGACCAGCTAATGGACAACGAATTGACGTTTGACTGTTAGCTGCAATAAACGCTGTATTCATATCCAATGGCAATAACAAGACAGCTATTAACCTGGGTATTCGTAAAAATAAATCTTCATAACAATGATGCCTTTTTCTAAATCCGTCTTAACTTTCATATGTATTATGAAAAAGACAGTAAGAACTCATGTCTCTTATACTTTGCTTGTTGCATTATCCTTTTTAGTTCAACCGTCATTTCATGAATTGATAACAAAATTTAAACGAATATGTCAGATACAGTTTGTGTTTAACAGAAACATAATTATGTTAACTCTTATGTACCCAACAAAAGTCATGGCGAAGCTTAGCTGTACACTAATTTCAATGTTATTGTATGTGATAACATGAAGCTAAACTCAGGACTAATGTTAAAGCACGGATGTTAACGATAAATAAGGACAAAAATAAACAAATGTCATCATTTCACAGCTCTTTGATGCGCTTTTTATGACAGATTATCCCATTATAATAGATTGATTTTATGTGCGACATGAATCGATACTTGAGTGCTATTTTCAACAGACATGTTTGGGACTGACGGAAATAATCCCCTATCATATCATCAAAATAGACAGCAAAGATACTCCCATTAAATAAATTATTTTCTTGTTTCAGACAATTGCAGTATTTTCCTAACTATAGAATTGCAAAAAACGGTATTAGCTGAAGAAATGTGTGAAAATTTTGGTGCTTGAGACGCAGAACAATGTTTTGCATGCTTTTCCCACTTGCTCTTTTTGGCGTAAAATCAATAATGAAGAACATTTCTTAATAAAAACCTTTATGATGTTTTATCTCTTTTTTAACTTTTTTAAGATAATGTATGTGTTACAGAATTAATAAAATATCAATTATTTATTAATTTATATAAATATTTTTTTCTTTTTAGGAACACATTGTCGAAATTGATAATTGAGATATTTTTCCAAATAATTGTCCATATCTTTAGGAAACTAAATAAGTAAACCCAAAAAACATGAGACGAAATTCCCGAATGATTTGCCTAATGACCAATATTTAAATACCCACACTATAGAATTTTTAAAAACAATATATGCATGACAACAATAATACTAACAAAAATCGGTGACAAAGCGGAAAACAAACAATACAAATCTAATTACTTTTCTAGGATTTTAGCTCTAGTTTCCCGTGAATCATTTCCCACTCTTGGTCTTTTTCACGTGCCAGTTGAAATGACAATCGAAGGTTTAGCAGCCTTCGGCGGGATATACCATTGATTTTATCTTTCCTTTCATCCAAAGGATTTAGAAAGCCACTCCCAGAGTCGTACTATTATAAGAATGAAGTGTCTGTTAGACGAATTGACGAGATTTTTACCATGCAAGCTCTTTCCGAAGCGCTATATCATTTTTGTCTTTTACATGTTTTCCTATTCTGGCTGTTACAGCTTTTCATAGTTTACTCTGCTGTAACTGATAAACAGCCGTCTTGTTATCCGCACGTCAATACTTGTCGACTGTACGTGGGTAATACCGCAAGTCTTGACTTTGGGATTTGACGTATTTATAGATCTTAGGGACGTGATCTGATTTCACTGGACATGAGATATTTTAGAGAAGGGAAACCTCACATTAGACTTTGAATTTTTTTTTATCTTACAATTTATTTAAAAAAAATGAAACTTGCTCCGAGCAGAATTCGATCCCAGCAGGTTCGACCTATTAACAAGCAACGGTTATACCCACTACACCACAAGATCGATGAGATTCAAGATTTAAAAAAGAATAACATAAAGTATCTAAATACTAAAGTACGGTAAGCTTTACACCCGCACCACACGAAGAAAAATGAGTCGCAGAAAAATGAGTCGCAGTTATGGCAGAAAAGCTGAGAACACTGTGATGTCAAGGATTGGTCTATTTGTTTACGTCCCCTTTAATCTATCAATAAGTATTGGTCTAGATTCAATATTAGCTGAATGTACGGTTATTTCGGTAATTTGTAAAACATAACATATTTGACATTTGATAGGTTTATTTTGACTATTTTGAAGTCAACCTAATGTTGCAATTCACATAAATCGATTTCATCGTGAGCGAGGAAGACAGTATACAGTTGTACCTGATCCAAATTAGTGATCTTTTAGATAAGTAATTAGTAAGTTCCCTAGTTTGCAATAACGCTTTTGATCATTTAGTTTCTTTCAAACCGATACCGCAACGATGCTCTTTAAACTTGACACTGCGTCATTCATTCCTTGTTTTTCCTTGTAAGCCTGAATTTTACCCGGTCATATTTAGGGGACGTATTTTGTTTATAGTGGATGACGGAAGAGCAGGGATACACCGATCACATAGTGAGAGGATATCCGGATGTTGATTTTTATTTCCAACCAAAGCCGTATATTTTCTATACGAAGCTGTCTTTGAAAAAAAACTTAGATCCTTAAATACCTAATTGTAGCAAAACGGGTGATCAAGATATACAGTTCACTGGAACCAAATCATTTGCTCAGCCCCTAGTGTCCAGATGAACTAACGCAGACAGTGTTACTTACTAGTATACTATGGTACTTGCAGAGACCTTGAGGAATCACTGCTTGGAAAATCACAAAATAGTTTCCTCATGGTTAAGTTGAATTAGAAGTTTCACCTTTTAACCTAATTCTTATTTTTGATTGATTGCAAGAAATGTGATGTCCTTGAGGTTAAAAAGAGTCTGAAAGACTTGAGTAATGAAAGCGATGCCTTTTAGTTTATTATCAAAATCAGTTGTCATTCATTTGAAAAGAGTATTTGGAAGATTTCTTTGATGTTATACATGTGTTCCGATAAACCATTCCTATAACATGGGTATCTGTCTCAAGGGGACGATTTTAATAGACAGCCTACGTAATTCGGGCAAAACTATCTCCATAATTGCAAAAAGAAATTCCACGCAAATGTTCATCGGGGGATGTTTATTTAGTTCATCCTTATTTAAGTGACATATTTTTCTTCTGTTTTTTTCTTATTTTTAGCACTTATAAGAATGTTTTCTGTTATTAATTCTAAGACGACTTTGTCTTAAGATCTTAATTAATTTAGTTTTTTTTCTTACATCTTGTTTATGAAGCTGATTGTCGTCATCTTATGTTTGTTACCGTATGTTGTAAAGTGCGACCTGGGTCAAAAAAAAGGATTGATTGAATTGAACGGTAAAGGTTAAGCTAAACATTTCTCCAAATAGGAGCGCTCAAGCTACGGACTTTAGTTCAGGCTGTCTTTAAGCGTTGTATGTTTGACCAGCGCAATGGGTCAACATTTTATTGTCAAAGTTGTGTAGAAAGTGACCAGGGTGGTATGTAGGGACGTTGCTTACCGCTTATTCAAAGTATATATTTCAGTATCAATGATTGCATGTTCTGCTACATCTTATTTTCTAACCAGGATCAAGCACCTAGTCCTGAAGATGGACAATACAACGTACATCATGTGAGCATGTTGCAAATGCTAAAAATTCACGGTGGTTACGATTAAGGCCATTCGGGCAAATTTAAAAAAATCAAACTTTCTACCTCCATGTCGTCTAACTTCTGATTAAGCTAACACAAATACCTACCTACACTTGTCTATGTCTCAAATTTAAAAAAAGTTATACTGAGTCATAACAGAAAAGTATTAAAGCAGTAAGAAACTGAAAAAACAGCCATCCAGCCGTTAAACCCAGCAAAAGAACTATCATTTAGCTTAACGATAAGATGATATTAAGGTTAATAGAAAAATTGTAACACCACAAAAAGGAGAACCAAATCAAGATACCATGGTATTGCATAGTAAAACAAATCTTGTAGAGTTACTCTTTTGGAGAATGTATATTTTTTCGTTCTATAGCTCTTACGGAGTAAGTTCTAATTGACGTTAGTCTACTTTACTTCAAACACTCATTTTTTTGCACATTCCGCCAAAAAGAAATAAAATAAACCATTGATTAAATTGTGCACGATGTTAAATCACATTGAATTATGTTTAATTAGTAAAGATACAGAATTGTTAACAAAGCACACATATGAGCTAATACATATTTTTATGACTTAATATTTACCGGTCTCTCTGTATTTTGTTTAATTTTGTCTGATGATCTTTTAATAAATATATTTAGGATTTCATTGATTTACCTTGAATAAACTAAATTTTAATCTTTCGAAAAGGAAGTTCGGCGAAGTATTTTTTACAATTGATGAAAATATAATATATATCATTTAAATAGCGTATTTCCAGGTTAACGACTTGCTCAAATCACTTAAACTATACATATTTTACATCAAATGACAGGTGATGCAACTTTTAAAGGGCTTTATACCCACATTTATCTAAACAATTTTAGTTGCCAAGTTGGTCTAAGTAAATTAAAGAAAATGAGATTCGATTTGATATATTTGATATCATTGAGTTTAAGTCTTATTATTCTAGTAAGTTTAATGTGTTTTTTTTTCTAACATCGTATGGTTGTTACCCTTATGTTATTAAGAGCAGCTTGGGTCAGGATAAAGACGTATTTGAACAGTAAACGTAATTACATTACTCAACATTTTTTCAGTATTATAAATTGGTATGTTAAAAGTGGTGTATTTTTATGGAGTTATATTTTTCTTTTTAACCTTTATACAATTACGTCGTAGATTTCAATGTTTATTCTTTGGTTGGACGTTACAGCTTGGTGCCTTTTCGTTAGATTTCTTGTTGGTTTATAACTTTGTTGTTATGATCTAATATAATATATATTTTAGTTTAATGACGAATTATCTGAACGGACATGAACGCGAAACGGCTCTAGATTTAAGTTTTTACTTATGACTCCATCGGCTGTTGTCAAGGCCGTACAGACAGGAGTAAAGTTGAGTAACTTTGAGTAACATACGTATATTAGTGGATGCTTGACTTATTTTGTATCTAGGAAGACAAGGAGCCTTAAGTACGCTAAACTTTCCTTATGTGCATAAGAAAAGAGGGTACGTTTATTAATGGGGTAGCAGTTGTCAAGCAAACTCTTATGTCACCCGACTTTGGCTGCTCTCGGAAATTGAAAATGAGCGAATTGCCAAATGTTGAAATAATGCTTTTAATACACTAACCATAAAAGCATCTTCAATACTGCACTTCTCACTTCCGATGAAATGCTTACATTAATGCAACGTTTTCAACTACTATATCCTATATATATTTGTTCAACATCAACTTACATCGGCTTATATGGTTTAAGGGTTAGCAGGCAGATGTGTTCATCGAAATAAGTCTGGTTGGAATCATCTAATAACTTGTAATATATGCAATTCTGCATAGGCAAATAGTCGATATTGTATGCCGAATGCAGTGAATCTTGGTTCCGAGTAGAGTTCCGGTTGAGGATCAAATGTCTACTCTTTATGTCTGTGCATCGTTTTCAGTCAAGGTGAAACGATAACATTTATGTCTTTTGACAAGAAAGTCAGACTTGAAGTCTTTCTGTCACTTGAAATCAACGACTATGACTTTACTCGTCAATTGACACGGTACACATGATGCAACTTTGAAACGTCTTCACACCCATCTATATCAATGAGGAGAAACCGATTGATTGAACTATAATAGTATCGATCCTGTTAAAGATTATTAGCTTTCGGTCTAAAACAGAAAAAAATGCAATATTAGTCTCAAAACATTTACTGGATACACATATGCAGAACACTTTTTTTCATAATCATCCAGTGACAAATATAAAGTGTTTGCGAACATTTCAGTGGCGCGTAATCGACCCATACACTTATGTCTCTTCAAGATTGACTGGGCACAGCCAACTAATCGAAGGATTTCAAATATTCAATTCTAATTGTTACCGCCCACTTTAACAAATGCAACGGTACTGACATATTATAATTTACACTGTAAATGAAAGCGATATTCCCCTTTTAGTCTTTCTTTCTGCCTATCTTTCTTTTTCCCCTGGTCTATTTTATTTTCTTTCTTTACCTCTTAACCTTCCTTTCTCCCTTTAATGTACGTGTTTTCTGATGTAATTGTCTTTCTAACTTTGTCCCTCGCCTTTTTAATTATTAAGCTGTACCTTCGTACTTCATTATATAATCCTTCATTCTAAATTTTAAATAAATAAATTCCTGGTTACTTAAAAAATCCGTAAGGCAAAGCTAAACAATTGGAAATCAGTACTCATCTGGGCTTTAGAATGAGAGCCATGCCATTCAGTACGACTTCCGCTCAATCACTCGTTTTTAACTGATTTTATACATTAGCGAAAGTGATTTGCGATGGATCAATTGATCACAAAAGACACAATCTTTTATGTTTTTGAGTCTATTGTTATCTTAATGCTTTATTCATATTCTTTTTTTTTCTGTTAATAGAAGACTAATCGATAATGATAGACGCAACTCTTTAACCAAAAGAACGTCAGAGTTAAAAACCACGAGCCAAGGTCACTTTTTCTATAGCACAGCATTTTAATCATTATTTCCAAGACATCTAAAGATTTGGTCTTTGACTATTAATAATAATAATAATCGTTTTTACATAGCGCTCAAAAATTATTACCCCGAAAAGAGGGACGGAGACACACATGCACATTCAGAGTATCAAAGGAATCAGCCAATTAACCTTAGTAAACTTATTAAGACATTCACCACCACAGAGACACACATGTACATACAGCGTATACTGCTAGGTGACGAGCCTTAGTAAAATAACAAAGCCTATAAGTCAGGTACAAATGTATACTGCTGGGTAGGTATGAGGAACACGATAGCAAATTGTCACTATGAGACTTAAGTCCTGTTGCGGGGGCCAAACCCACAACACTTTTATAGACAAGATATCGGGTCATGGGTGCAATTTTTTCTCTGAGTTAGTCGGCAGGCTTTTGGAAATCAGGGCCCATCCCTGTCTTTTTGCAGTAAGCTCCCTATTCCGACGTTATGCACCAAATATATTCTCAATTTGGCCAAGTTGGGAAATGTGTTTGAATCGCTTTTTTCAAGGAAAAAGTAGGGTTTGAACACGAACTTCTAATCCTGAGTCCGGCGGCCTTAGAGCTTTAGCCTTGGATCAAACTGGGTACCATTAATTAAGTGGTACTATTTCTAAAGATTTATATGGTCACAATCAATTTATTACTCTGAATGTATGTTAAATGTCTCTTCTATCTATCGAACATGTCGCAATTTCAGCCTTAATCATTCTTCGGATATCTTGCTTTAGTTCTCCTTGTACGCGTAGCGCTACACAGAGGCTGGACATTTCCCATCCCATTAATATTCCAAAGTATATGACATAAATCACAACTGCAGACCATCATTTGTTGTCATTCTTCTGGAAAAGTCGGCTATTGCACCATGAAATGGTAATACAATGAGATTTTTTTTAAACAGGAACGAAGAGATATTGTCAGGTTAGAATTTAATCAATATTGTTTAGAAGGGCAACGGTTAAATAAACGTCTTCTGAGGGCAAAATATTTTCACTTTTCTATGAATATCATCTCAATTAGCTGGAGTCGTGGTTGCACAGTGGTCAAAGTAAATTAAAATGACTACTTAAATGTAAAATAGTCGTAACAATGCACTTTAGCTCACGCAGTTCTGGCAACATGAAATCTAACTTGAAAATCTTCAGTATTCTGTAATCGGAATTCGTCTACCGTTTTGTTTTTACTTTTTTATCTTTTAATGAGAAAAAAATTTATGATTTCCTATCATATGATTATCTAACAAATTTGCAAAAAAAGTGAGCAAAAGATGTTATATATGCAATAACGGTTTGACAAAAGTACAGAAAATTGAAAGAAATTAATGCCACCCGTCAAGAACCTCAAGTAAAATTACCATCGAGTAAAAAGTCAAGTCTTGGCTTTCGTCAATTTTGTCAATTAAAACGTCTGTGGCATACGTCAATGTTAACCCTAGAGATATCAATGTGTTACTGAGAACACCATGTGCTGTGCCATGGAAGTATCAGTAAATGTCAGCAAAGTCTTTTACAAGCGAGAACAAGTACTGTGTAAAGCTATCAGTCCTGTTTCCGATCAACTAATTGAGTTTGACTACTCTAAATTATCGTGAATTACTTACAAATTGATATGAAGTTTCTTTCATAGACGAACAGTCATTTTTAAAGGCTTTGTAAAAGCCTATGAGAATATACTACTAAATAACTAACAGCGACACATCGAGATAGGACATTGCAAAAACCTCTAATGTTAACAACTTTGGTATGTTAAATATTTACTCCAAGTTTACAATATATATTGTTGTATACTCTCAATATTGTCTATAAGACCACTGATTATCCTTATAAAAATTGATTGATAAGAAAGTTTTCTTTAAGATATGAAGTAAAATAGAGACAAAAACATAAAGGTCAAACAAGACAACCGGTCTTTAAGACATGTATTTTTCAATGTTACAGTTGGTATTTGAAGCAAGTTATTATACACACAAGCAGTTTACTTAAGTAAGACGTGGAATTACTTCAAAGCATATCATTATTGAAGCATCTTAAAACTTGCGTGTGGTCATTTCGTAGCACTTGCTATTTTAAAAAAAATAACAATAGCAGTTTTACCCATCGATACACAAGACTTTCAGATTGTTTGTATCAGTTGTGTTGTTTATCTACCATGTATATGTCACTAAAATAGAATAGAATTTCCAATAAATCAATATTTCATCAACATTTAGTACAATTATTTAAACATATTATGACAAGGTGTTTTGTCGTTATTATTCTTACTTGTTAAATGAATTAAGCAAGAAACAAAGACTACTCCAGTCCAGATTTTCAGAGGCTATTATGCCTTTACTTATTTTAACCTCATCTTAAATTTTGGACACAAATGTTTTGCGCTTGAAAAATATCACATAATGCGCGTACTCTTCCACATTAAAACATATATTAGGCAACGTCTTTGGTGCTTATTACCATGGCCATGAAGTTAAACAGGATTGACGTACATAGAAGTTTAGAGGAAACACCTATTTATTTCTCAGAAGAATTGATAGGTATATGACGCGCTATTCAAATCGAGATTATCACCTTAATGATATCTCGAGTCTCAATAATTATACACGAGCTCTCTGTGGGGTGAGCTGTTACGTGGTTGCAAAGGGTGAAAAAAGTGATCGATAGAAAGAATAAAGTATGAAAAGCTAGATAGATTCTGATTCACTTATCCATACGCCGAATGAATACAACTAGCCGAGAAATAACTACGTTAATTTGTCTGTTGTTTATACGCGAGTTGGATCACCTCGGAACTTTCTTCTTACAAAATGATAGCACTACATAACTTCACATTGTACTCCTCACCTTATTCGTCCCCAAGTAAAAAAAGGACAGAAAAGGTCATGAAAGCAATACACACGAATAAAGCAACATTAAATATGTACATATTTGTTTCAACTGTCACTATCTCAGTCTCCAGATGATACGACATATCTCGTACTTTCAGTATAGGCAATTCTTCCGTATTTCTAAAACTTATAAAAGAACCCGCTTGTGACTTTAAGCTTTGTGACGTGAAGGAATGTTTATTTTTTTGGTGGCTTGAGAATTGAGTCACTCGCAACCACATAGTTGTCTTATATGCACACCAATTTATATTATGAAAACTGTATATATAGATTTGTTTACTCAACATCTACCATTGGAGTAACAACACGTTTAGTAGAAGACTATATTCGAAATAGATAATAGATATGCTTAAATTGTTACCGACCGGTGTTAACCTTTCACCCACATATTGTATACCTTGTAGCTTAATGTTAAAAATGGTAAATACCGATTCGTTTCTCAAGATGTACAACTTAACAACCAATTTGCCTCAATCCGGATGATGATTAGTTTTATAACTTTCTTTGACACTATAAAGACATTGGCCGTTACCCGATGTTGGTATACTTTTTGTTAATTATTTTAAACAATCCAAAAATCTGATGAAAACGGATGAAAACATCAAATCTTATTTGTCTCGATAAGAGAAGTTCCAAGGGATGGGTAATGTTTGGGTTCATATGTCATTGTTTCAAGAGTTCCATATAACATGGGCCTTTGCCTGTTTGATGACATTGCTTTTGTTCTCAATATACTCTTCCACACTCACATATTATGTTGATGAAGCACTGTTTCTAGAATATATGCTGTTTGAAGGATGCATTTTGATCAATAATGCGTCAGCCGTCAGCTATATTTGATCACTTTAAATGCATGCTCTTTGCTTGTTTGACGGTTCAAGTTTTTAGTTTTGACTAATTACTGCATCTATAATTGTCATGGTTGACTTTCAGGCAAATAGTGCCAAACTCGATAAACCTCGTTAACTCGGTAAAAGCTTGCTGGCAAAGTTTTACCTGTAACCTTAACGAATAAATCCAATATAAAAAAAGACAACGTTTAATTGCTATTTCTACGAACATTTATAAGGACAAGTCGATTATAAAACTATTATGCTATCGATCACTGTTAAAGATTTTTTTTTTCGTATTTTGTTTTCTAAGATTAAGATATACTTAACATTCTCAAATAAGTTACTTCATACAAATAAGCAGAACACTCATTAGTGATTTTCATATCATCAAGTGACAGGTAGAAAGTGTTTTCGAGCATTAAAGACTAGTTAATCACTAATGGCTCATCAAGATAGATAGAGCAAAGACAGCTGATCGAAAGGATTTCAAATATTCAATCTTAATTTAACCCCCCGCAACGAAACTGACTTATTAGAATTTCACTCTGTAAACGAAATCGATATTCTTTCTTTCTTTTACTCAGTCTGTTGGTTATTCTTTCTTTACATTTTCATCCCTTTCCTTCTTTTCTTTAATGTTATTTTCTCTCGCTGACTTCCTGCTTGCATGTCTTTTTTCAATTCATCTCTCTTTTGTTCATTGCTTTTTGTTCCTTTCATTATTGCCTTTTTATTCCTTAAATCTTGAGTTTTAAAGAAATCAAATCCCCGTTAGTTCAAAATCTGTGTAACTAGCAGGAAAGCAGGCGAAACATTCGCAAAGCAGTACTCATCTGGGCTGTAGAATAAGAGCCATGCCATTCAGAATGACTTCCGCTCAGTGTAATCACTAGATTTTAAATAGTTTTAGACATTAGCGAAAGTGATTGGTGGTAGTTCCCTGACGGACCCATTATTCTCAATAGGCACTAGGTTTTGTTGGTGTTGAGTTCATTGTTATCTTAAAGTTGTGCTTGGTATACTTTGTTGGTGTTTATCGACTAAAATAGGCGAAATTCTTAAATACAAAAGAATAATAAATAAAAAATCACGATCAATATTGCCTTTCTGTCATGTACTCGCTGATATTTAAACATTTGGTCTTATTACACGAACACCGTGACGATA
>JAUUEB010519014.1:0-17610 GCA_032362205.1 Clione limacina | reverse complement strand
GCGCTTGTTCTAAAGTGGCTCTCAAACAAAAGGAGAGATTTTTCTCTACACAATGGTATCGTAAAGTATGGAAAATGAAAGATTGCAATGAAAACGAATTGTCGGTGATTTCCGAAAAATCAGCAGATTTTTAGTGATAGAAAAGCCAAATCTTGGTCAAAAATCAACTGATTTTGATAAAGTTGGTCTCAAATAAAGGAGAGATGTTTTTCTATACGAGGTATTGTAAATGTAAGGGAAACGGAAGATTGCCGTCTTCAAAACTCGTGAAAAACGAATTACAGGGATTTCCGAAAATCAGCAGAGTTTTAGTGGTGGGTGTACTAAAAAGGCCATATTTTGGTCAAATATCAACCGATTCTTCTAAAGTTGGTCTCAATAAAAGGAGAGATGTTTTTCTATGCAATGGTATCGTAAATGTATTGGAAACGGAAGATTATCTTCTAAAAAAACATTGAAAATGGATTGTCGGGGATTTCGAAAACAGCAGAGTTTTAGTGGTGGGTGTACTAAAAAGGTCATATTTTGGTCAAATATCAATCGATTTTGATAAAGTTGGTCCAAAATGCAAGGAGGGGGGTCCTCTTTGCGGTAGTGTCATAAATCCATGGAAAACGGATGATTGCAGTCTTCAAAACTCACGAAAACAAATTCCAGGGTATTTGCAAACATTCGGCGAATTTCTTAAAATCGATAATTCCTGGACAAGAATTTTTCTCTGATTTCTTTATTGTGTCTTATTATTGTCTTACAAAAGTCCGTTTATGATTTTCAATACTTTTCAAGACCCAATTTCCCTTTTCAAGACTTGATGTAAAAAAACATGGGTTTTTCAAGACTGCGTGAGCACCCTGGCTCAACAGGGTTGTTCCATGTTAGATGGTCTTCACCCAGTCAAATTCCTTATTCAGCAGTTTTTCATAGTGCTCATTCCACGCCTTCAGTTTGTCTGCGTCGCTGAATGCCTTTTCTCCCGAGCTGTTCTTTATGCAGGGGTCCCCGATGACGTCCTGGTTCAATATATTTGTTTATATATACCTGATTTGAAATATATTGAAATTTATAAACTGGTGATTATAAAAGGAAGTCACATAAAAAGACAACAACAAAGTGGATTACTTTTTAATAATTTCTTATTTTTAATACATTGTGGCACGATAGGCCCACCTTACATTTTCAAGCTCTGCCCCTACACAGTGTGGCTAGTTCATACAGAGTTTTCTCCCCTACATCAGGACAACTTCAGCTGACATTGTTTTATGTTGAAAGAAATTTAGAACCAGACAATACATGCAACACATTGCACTTCCTCGATGTCTCAAAATATATCTGCACATGGCTTCTAATTAACATTTACTGAAGCATTATTTCTTATATTACTCATTGTCTCCGCTATCTACTAAATCTGCTTTAAAAATTGTAATTTTGAAGTACAATCCCAAAACACACACCATCAGATATGAATTGTTCAATAGAGAAGAGTGGCTATTACAGACTTGACCTCTCAACCTGTAATAGACATATCAAGGCAGTATTAACCCTATACCTTCTTCTTTGTTTGGGATATGTCAGTTGTATTTACCTCAGAAAAAGTCTTAACAAGGACCTTGTGCACAATGTGTCACTGATATACTTAGGACTTGAAAACTCTGGCCACAAACTAGCCACTACCGGTAGAGACAAGCAGTCACAAAAACAATTCAAATTTCTAACATTAATATACTCATACTGCCAAATAAATAATGTTAATAATAATAGTAATAGTAATAATAATAATAGTAGTAACGTGAAGAAGAAAAATGTGGGATATGTAATTTATCCTCTGACATAATCAAGTAATCATCACATTCATCATCATCATCATTGTCATCAATAAAAATTAATCACCAGTATTGAACAAAGGAGGGGAAAAGAGATAAAGACTTTCAGCATGTACATCAACATCACATTGTTTTTATTTAAGAAAAAGAAATATGTTAATTGGCAAACATGGCAGAGATATATATTTGTTTGTTTTTATCATTCACTCCTCATTACCCAAACCACAGATAGAAGTATGGGTGATTTTACTTGTGTACAAACAAGGTTTTCTTGAAAATCTCTAAAAAGGCCAAGATTGTCAAGTTTTTATTCTAAAAATGTACTATTGGGTAGTTCTATATGAAAGGATAAAGACAAAAGAAAATATTGCAAATTTTAAATAAGATGAACTTATCATTACAAAAATAAACAATTTTTCAGGTGTTTTTTTTAACATTGAAAACAGCTAATAAAAATAAAATGTGGCTCAATAGTTCAGATGAACTTTGAACCTGGCCAAATTGTTAAAAGACTTAAGGCTTAAATTTATCATAAAAGTGAAGTTTACATTATATTCTACAGACAGTCACTATGATGAGCAGGTAGGAAAAATTGACAAATAAGAAATAATTTGTAAATTGTGATGAATACAAAGTTACTCAGACTCATCTTACTCACCTTTTGCTTGTTTCTTTCCTCTCATCTCAAATAGAGAAGGCAAGAAAGAAAAGACCATAAAAAGGAGAGAATTATGAACAAGAGAATAGCTCATTTCAACAACATAATTATTGGCACATTTGTCTATTGTTAATGCCTAGAGAGCTAAATACTTCACTTGAAATATGAAAACACAAGTTTATTGTGCACACAGGGTTTTATTCTTACCAATAGGATAGTCAATCTACACTCAACAAGGTAGAGACTTTTGTTAATATACTTAGTCATACTATTTTTCTTTGAGTTCTATAACAAGACTGCTTTCTGTATAGATATGAAGATTAAAAGTTAAGATACAATTTTGACCCCATTAGGAGATTGAGATGTTAAAGTTGTCATCTATATCAATGAATTATCACATTGTCATATACAAAAATATCATCATTGCTTTGTGATATAATCCCTAACTTTTTACTTGATTAAAATACTAGATTTATTTGGTCGTAAAAAGAAGAAAAGCGACAGAACATTCTCAGACTTATTACTCTGGTCATGTTTGAAAATGTCTCTGTGTCGCCTACATTTGTTAATGATTTACAACCAAACACACACACACAATCACACATCCTCCCTTCGTCTTTCTGTGACATTGGCATCAAAATGAGGCAGTAGTCACAAAACAAGACAAAATGAATCAAATCTTACATAGAATAAAAAAGCCAAATCCTTAAACAAAGATTTCAACCAGAATAGCATCAAAACATCTCAGAGTCATGTTCAAAAGCTTGTAAAGCCGCTAACATAAATCAACAACCAGAACAGAACTCATCTGTACATTCCCATAATTTCACACAGTACAGACAACAGGATCTTGCATCAACAGGTCTGAAAAAAGCGCATAATCTTGATTAACAATCTAATTATCGAGGTGTTGCCAACCAATACGTTCGCTTAACCTTTCCGAGTGACTGAACATTTATACTTCTACCAAATATTCATACTTAGTATTTTATCATGAATTTTCCAAGTAAGAGAAGTTTAATCAACACCAAACTAGCCCAATGACCCCTTATTAACTATATCATTGAAGGTCAATGTGTTATAGTAGCCTATCACAAAGTCAAAGGTCACATTGGTAAAGATGGGATTTTTCCAGCCATTTCTACTCCTGTGCACATAGCATCCTGTTATGACCCATTATCATTATTCAGCGCCAAAAGTAGTATAAAGGAATCATAGGAACTTGTTTGCCCCTTTACAATATCATTCTTACAGAATATGAGAATGAGGCTAAAACAAGTCATTCAAAGATCAAGAATAAAATTTCAGAAATAAGATAATAGAGACACAACTAAAAACAAGCTTGTGTAAAACAAGATTCGGTATCCCACCAATTAAAAAACATAAGAGATCACTAACACAACTGCAATCAGCACAACCTATGAAACTGAGAAACCTAAAATGGTTTGAAATGGCACAAAATAAGTCCACTTAGACTTGCTTACAATAATGATCATCAAAAATGAAATTTTTCCACAGATAATGCATCTGTTTTTTGATTAATTAATTCATAAAAAAGTCAAAGATCAAAACTTTAAGATAAGAATGTATCAAAAGTTAGACATGTAAACATCAAACAGCCTGATAAAGTAGAACCTCAGTAAACTCTACCATTTTGGTGCAAAATACTGACTAATCTAAAGTTATCAAAATATCAATGTCTATTTTAAAAAAGGTTAACTTAGAAAATGTTTAGTGTTCAAAACCACTAAGATTTCTATATCTATTATATCAAAATTTATTTATTATCATTATTTTACTTTATATTTACATATCTATTTACTTACAAAAAAATTTGTGTTATTTCCTGTTGTAATTTTGAATAATTGTCTTTCTTCTTCTTCTTTTTCTTTAAAGTCTCATCTCTTTCCTATACTTTGAACCCATTTCCAAAGTAAGATTTTGATTGAGAAAATATTTGGCTATCTAGCTAATTACTATTTGATATAACTGTTTTTGATTTAACATTTTAATATTGCATTCAAGACTAGTAGTATGGTTGATAAAATACCTAAAAGTTTGGGTGAACAAATGGCCAGAACAAAGGTATTTCCCGATCCTAAAGTTAAAACAAAACAAAATAAGATTTACAGTAAAACATGATAGCGTCATAATTGACAATCACAATATTTTGTTTACTTAATCTACCTGGAAAAGACAAAAAATAACCTGTAAGTCTGTAGTAACTTAAATAATGAGGACAAAAAAACTTTCTTATCCACAACAATGCCTGCAACATATAGAGAAGGAAATATACTTTGTTTCATTGCAATATCCTGCCATCTTCCAAACCAGTTACTCATGTCATGTGTAAATAAAATCTGGAACATTTTGACACTATGGCTGTACAAACATAGACAAGTAAATCATTACAAAACATCTACCATACGTTTGTTTTAGTTGGTGTAAACAGCAATGCCCTCTGTCTTATCTCATAGAGTACAATCATACAAGCTTGTAAAGATAGATCTCTACATACAATATTTCAATACATTTTCTATATGACTTGAGGGGAGACCCTGGACTAGCAACATCTAATCTAGCCGAGTCTTAGTTGTGTTATTGTTGCCAAGTTTACACATTGGTGACATTTTAGGATTACTTTCTTAAGAAGTGGTTTAACATTTCTTACCCTTTTAACTCAACATCTATATTAACCTTTTTTAAAAAAAGAAATGAAGGTCTGACAAGAAGCTGAATTTAGCCAGAATTGACTTTATTGTTTTTAGTTTTGAAAACTTGTCTTAAATAGAAAGGTGTCCATGTCATAAGAGCACCTGGTTATCACATGAAAGACGGTTATGATTTCAGAAGTTCATGGACATCACTTTTTAATCACAATTTTAAAAGTGAGTGAGTAAGGCAGCGAGAAATTCAGTCAAAGGTCTTGCACAAGTTGTCTTTCGATTTGTTTCAATATTTCTTGAGTAGTAAGATGTCAAATGTGAAAATGTCAAGTTTCATCATAGACCAACCCAAATGACATGATACTAAAGCTGGTAAGTATCAAAGTCTAGAATCTCCTCTTAATGACATGATACTAAAGCTGGTAAGTATCAAAGTCTAGAATCTCCTCTTAAGTCACATCGATCCTTAACACACACACACACACACAGGCAAAGGGTTAAAGCCATAAGGAGGCCCAACACCACAGTGTACCTTAAAATAGATCAGATCCAAAATGTCAAATGGAAAGACAGACAAACATATAAGAAGTGGAAGTAAGACCTGCTCCCTAATATCACATGTCACACCAATGCGTTGCACCGTTAAGTCTGCAACACGCATAGCACATTGATTTATTATTATCATTCATCAACCAAAAAAAGAAGTTATCAGTGATCATAGTCATGAAAGTTATTGAAATAATCATCATTATGTTAATAATAATAGTAATAATAATAATATAATAAAACCAAATCTCAAATCTTTTATTATCACATAGAGACCCTACTGATAAATCTTTAAAAAAGTTACGCAATGTACACAAGACTAATGTATTCTATAATGATGACAATAACCAATATCAAGGTATCAATTATTTTCATGATTATAATTATCAAAGATGGCAGTGGTAGTGGCGGTTGTTGTAGTCATTGTGATGTGGAGAGATGACAATGATTGGACAAAAATGATGAGTAATTATAATAAGAAAGTGTATGCTAACAACCAATGCATGGATGAATTATTTGTCTATAGGTCTACAATTCTACAGATGGGAGAATGCATTTATAATGTACACTTGAAGGATTTTAAGAAGGGTGAGCGAGTGTTGTAGTCCTCCATCATTTACTGGTGTGGCCAGCCTCTAGGAATTTGTTGACATTTTGAACGAGAGGTAGCGGCCAGAGAAAGACAACTTTAATCCAGGGTTAAGACAGAAGAGGGAGAGATAGAGAGAGGTGGAAGAATAAGAGAAACTACTGATGGTAAGAGAGTGACAAATAGAGAAATATTTTAAACTTTGACTACCTACCAATAGCAACATTTGGCATGGCACACCATATGACATATTTAACCAGCAGTAGCTTCAATAGCAGACATCACACACAAAAGGATGAAAATTATCAGCTTTAAAGGGAACACAATGGTGTACCATAAGACAACAGCTAGACAATGCTGATGCTCGTGGAATAAAATTCAGATATTCTAAATTTGTCAGAGGGGCCTGGATAATCTCCAAAGAGAAGAATGGTAACTTTCTGCCGCATTTCTGCAAATTTAAAATAATGGATATTTATAAAGCTTTTGCTATAATTTTAACAAATGACATTTTCCAAATTTAATGATTCATCCCAAACTACACAGCAAAGACTTTGCTGCAATTTCTGAAACATTGAGCCTTGCTTTGTTAATGTTTTGAACACCAGATCAAAGTATTAGATAGTTTAGAAATGATAAATTTATGTATATGAAGATCAGCAGAAAAAGGAAACAGGATGGAAAATAATTAAAGAGTTTCAAAGGAAAGATAAGTCATCAATTGAGTCAGGGTTGAAAGCTGAGACATTCCGTGACCAGAACATTGTTTTAAAAAATCAAGACCGGATATGACAAAATATTGAAATTTTGAATGTTTTAAGCAATAAAAAATAATATTTATTTCAGTCAATTAGAGTTTATTTAAGCATTAACACTGAAAACTGATAACCCTGTTAGGTGAATATTTAGGAAGATGGAGCTGGCATCAAAAGAGTTTCAAATAACAATTGTCAAGGTAAAAAATACAAAAACAAGTCTGACTGTATACAACTGACATTGTATAATACTCTCTAAACTGTCAGTCTCATTTGATGTAACAGTTCTCATAACTGTGCAGCAACACAGAGGGACACCATCTTTAAGCAGTGCTAGTAAGACAACATGACAGAATACAATGCTGTATCTGCATGTTTTCTGTCTATATATCTTGATAACCTTATCTCAAATGAGGTGCCTGGCAGTCTAAGAAGTATGATACTTTGTCAATAATGTATATAAAATGAAGAACAAGGAAAATAGACAATCTCTATCCATGTCCAGTGAATCTGAGCAAATGTCATTTATCATTAAACATAATCTTGACTTCATTATGCTGTATAAATAAGAAAAGAAAGATGACCTAACTATCAGGGAATTTCATAGATAAATGTAAACACGCATTCTACTCAATCAGGGATTGCAAAAGGTAGAAGAACAAAAATAAATGAACAGGAATTAAGTATTAAAAAAATGCCCAATTTAATTATGAAATAAGTCCTGAATTCCTTACAAACAATTCAAAACTCGAAAACATTGTCAATGTCAAGCTGTAAAATATTGCACCTGTATGATATAAGTTGGCGGAATATGAGCCTTATACCAAACAGTCTACAAGTTGCTATAACCAATGCAGATATTGCACCAAGGTAACTCTTTCAATTGCACATACAAAGAATGAACTGTGTTCACAACAGGAGACCAATCATATCTTTACTGGCATTTACCTGGCCACATGGGAAAATCTGGTTTAATGTCAAAGTGGCTGCTCTTGAGAGATAAGCAAATAAAGTCTGCGGGGGGGGGGGGGGGGATGGCAGTAAGTGATTTGAGTCATCTAGGAAAACAAGTACACTATTCCCTATTATCATTCACAAAGAAATCCCAAAGTGCATTAAATCAACTTTTTGTGTGACCCAAAATGACTGTGGTGGCAAAACAGTACATTGATCCTCAACTTTGAAAAGTTTTATTCAGCATTTTACAACTGAAGCTTATTAAAAGAAATTTAAGTTTGCATCAAAGGTGGGAATTTGAGAGATACTGGTGGGAATAAGATGGTATATTTCTGTACAACTGTCCTTAAAATGTTAAAAAATTGGATGCTTTAAAGAAGATTGGTATCAAAATAATGTGTAAAGTGCTCAAAATGGTTGCAGCTTAACAAAAGTGTTGGCTTATAACCAGATTTTCCCATAACGCCACACATTTCAATTCAACAATCTTATAAATAAGGAATGAAAGCAAAAACATGACAATGGTTGAATCAAAGACCTAAATATAAAAACAAAAGTAATTACAATAACAATTCTTCCACTTAATTATTCACAGCCATTTGAGCAAGTAAAATTATTTTTGGTTTAATTAAATAAGTTTATTTTGAGATTCTTTATTAAATTATATAAAAGAAGTTACAAATCATGGTTTGATTGATAATAAATTCTCACGTAAAAAAAATTTGATTTGTTAGAAGGAGGTTATGTTTTAAATTGGATATTAAGAAAGAATTTTACAGGAAAGGATGTTTTAACCCTCTGATGAAGAATATAAAGAAAAACAGTTTCACCAATTCATAAAGTCTTATTTTTGGCATTATGCAGCATTGAAATATATCTAAAATAAAAAGGCTTTAATATTAATAGCCTTGAACATATGGTAATATATAAGCTTACCATTATAAAACCATTAAGAACAATTTAATTTTTATTTCTTTAAGAATCCAAAAAAGATTTACCACAGAATATATGACTAGTAAATAAGATAGATCTATAATGTTATAAATCTTTTAACAACTCATTTAAACAAACAATCTTAAGACAATTCTGTTGTTTCAAGAAGAAGACTATTTTGATGGTCATTTAAAAATCAAGCTAACCCAATTAGTGAACTGTCTGCCATTTTGGATATTCTTTAACAAGCAGTCAATAACTCAATTATATCTAAACATTAAAGCAACATTCAAGTCTTAGACTGTAACTTGCAAAAGAAGAAAGATCACAGATTATGGCATAAAATAATGACTTGAACTATACCCCATAGGTCCAATAACCAAAATTCATAAGTAAGTGATAATAAAATTGTATCTTTTAATAAAACTTGCTTTATCTCTTAAAGCATGAAAATTACCTCTTTATAAGAACCATTAATTTCTTTGAATATTTGATTGCTTAATTTATTTGCTATTGGTCAATTGACTTAATTTCATTTGTGAACTGCATTACAAACTTATATGTTATTTGTGATTCACTTCACACAAACAGTGGCCACAATCTGTCTTAAGAAGGTACTCTTAAATTGAGACCGCTGAAGTGAGAGTTACAGACTTCAAAGGTAAAACCGTCTACATTCTAACAGTCTTGAGTTTTGATTATAGCAAAATAGCTAACATTTTTTAACTGGTTCACAACCAAACCTAGACATAATGTATTGTATTTATGATGTTCGTGGTAGTCTAATGATGACCAAGGATTTAATAGGAAATATACCCTATCTATCAACTTGTATAAGAAAAAGGCAAACGTCTCACTAATAATCTGTATCCAAGTAAAGTTTATCTTGTCACCTCAACTGGCTGCAACTTTTGACTGACAACCATGACGTGGTAGTCCAAAAAATGCCAATAAGTAATTAGGAAATGTACCATATCTATTTATCAAGGCAATTGTCTCACTAACAGTAAAAATAAGCTGTATCAAAGTACAGTTTAAGTTGTCTTAGCAGTTACTTGAGAACAAGAACCATATCATTTTCACTTATATCATGCACAATGGGTGGCCAGCTTATACATGTTTCATTGTATCTTTAGCCTCACTGAAAAAAGGAGTATT
Organism: Clione limacina; assembly: GCA_032362205.1. Taxonomy (NCBI): domain Eukaryota; kingdom Metazoa; phylum Mollusca; class Gastropoda; order Pteropoda; family Clionidae; genus Clione; species Clione limacina. The sequence goes on along the minus strand of JAUUEB010519014.1, from coordinate 7,528 downwards.
AAAGAAATTTAAAAATGGCCTTAAGAGTAACTATATATAGAGTAGGGCTAACTAGGGCATTGATCTATGTAAAATGCATGTTATCAAGAAAGTTTGTTAACTTTGAACTTAAAAAGAGATGCATAAGAAATGGAGAAACAAATTCCTTTGTTTGTGTATGCGTTCATATTCATATTTATGACCCTCCCTCAAGGTGACATGTCACTGGTTTTGATTCTGAGAATACAGGCTGTCATGACATGAGGGTACAATTTTCAATAATGGGATTTGCATCAAAGTGATATACTAGGGGGGAATGAGAGGTTTCTCTTCACCCACCCCCCAGGGAATAACATTTCTATTGAAAACCAAACCCGTACAGGGGCCTTGACCAGCGGTATATTAGTAAAAATTACACCATTTAACGAGTGAGTACTCATTTGCATGACCCCTGTACAAATCAATTAATAATGAATTTTTTTTACAAACTATGTTTTAAGGTTTAAAACACTTTTAGGAACATTAAAACATAATTTGCCAAAACATTCATTGTAAATTGATTCGTACAGTGGTCATGCAAATGAGTACTCACAAAAAGTGACCCAAATTTGCTATATTTTTTCATCGGATTTAGACGTGTTATTTCAAATTATTTGAAACCAGTCTTGATCCATTCTGAGCACATTCGTTTTTTTATCATTGGTCAGCCCCTGTGGTCAGTTTGCCCATAATTTTTCGGCAAAGCCATGATTTTGTGTCTATGTACGCTTAGGATCATTAAAATCCAAGTCCGGTAGAGTCCTGGGGGGAGAGGGTTGAAGAAAAACCCATCGTTCCCCGGACTAATAGTTATCAATGACAAATTTTGGACTACAATAACTCTGAATGAATCTTAATTGAGGTCACATTTGTACGTTTTGTTCCCTCTCTTATAACTCTTACAATTTGTTTGCAGACTGATTTTTGCATTAGCTAACACTTAATTCACATAAATCAAGGCCCTTGTTAACAATCATATTGAAAAGCAGCAGATTCTGTTATGAAGATAGACAAGTGAGGATGAAAGCTTTGAGGGACCTGTAGGGAGGAGGAGGAAGGAGGGACATAATGTTTGGTAATGTTGCATGAAGTAGATGTGTATCTACTAGTTACTTAATGGCAGATCCTATGCTATCTGTTGTGTAGTTGCAGATGAGTGTGTCTGGTGCTGGTGACTGGGCCACTGCTACATCACCACCACAACAGGGGGAGGCAACTCTGGACACGCAGGGAGATGAGGCTGTGCCTGGCCAACACCGCAGTTATCTCCCTGCATTATTTCTGCAATAGAAACCAAAAAATATTAAACATAAAAAAATAAGTTATGAAAAATCATAAAACATATTCAGTAAAAAGAACAATGCAAAAAAATTACTACACTGCTATTTTTAGAATTTGTGGCACTAAACATGCACCTGTGCAAAGGTTCTAAGTATCAGAGCATATCTTGACGCTCCTTTTCTAAAGTTATAACTATTAATTTAATAAAGCTTTTTCTTGAATGTCTAGCCCTTTTAGCCTGGCTTCATTATTTCTTTCATTGGATGATTAATACATCTTCTTATCTCAAAAACTCTTAGATTATAGGCAAATGATGTTCTCCATTTCCTAGAAAGGTGTGGGTTTCATTGATCATGTGATATGTATTCTTGATTAGTTTCTAATCACCAAGGGATCTTGAACATGCAAAATTTAAACAAGAGACTTACACTTTAACATCAAAATCCCATAGACAATGTGTCAGATCTTACCTACCGACGACCGATGAGGATCAATGTAGTGTATTTATTCACTGATAATTTAATATAGTTTGCATATGTGGTAAAACCCTAAATGTTATGTTTTTTGAAATTCCCATCATCATAAATGTCGATGACTCAAAGTTTATTTCTGCATGTCTACATGATGACAGACTACATGGCTATCACGCTGTAGGGCAAGGGTGAGGTAAAGAGAACCAGAAGGGGCTGCTAGCATCATATATTGGCAACTTGAAAACCTTAGTGGTTTGAAACTTTATCAAATAGTTGAAAAAAGCAGGGACTATGGAGTGTGCCCAGCTGTTGTGGGGCTCCAACCGACAATCGCAGCGATTGAGACAAGTGAGGTGACATGATGAAAGAAGATACAACACTTAAAACAACACAACATAAAGATATGTACCAGTTAAAGAGGTCCACTAGAATCTTCTGTAGGGGAGGAGGCTTGCAATGGTTCATTTTCAGGGAAGAAGATACTTGGTTCTGTGTTACGTCGTTTGATCTTGTTTTTACTTTTTTTCAGCATTGTTGCCTGTAATCAATGTCAATAGTAAAATACATGTGAGGAAAATTTATAGTAGCCCACACAAAGGAGTTAACTTTTTTAAATAAGGTAAACATTTATTTTGCACTTGTGGGTATTTTACCAAGGATGTAAGGTGTAGCACAACTCATACACCCTACCTAGTCAAAGTATAGTGACAATAAACCAACAATTTATGTTTGTGATGGGCAAGCTAGTCAACTTATCTATTATCTTTTTAAATAATGGATGTGTACTTAATTTGTGTAAAAATGTAAGAATTATACCATAATTTTTTACCACAACAGAAAAAAGGATGGTTTCTAACATTGAATATATTTTTTGTTCCTATAGAAAATTCCTTCCATTGCATTGGGGTTGAAAATGTGTGACAAAGATGCTTCACAATCATTTGGAAAAGTAGAAAGTCTAGTAAGTCTACATGCTGTCCTTTTTAAAAGTCTCTGTACAATGTACAAATGATACTACACTTATTTGGATATAAGAAGTAAAAGTGAGTAATCAAAGTTAAATGACCTGAAATGTGCTTCAATTTGTGAGTTGTGTCTATGACAATATTGACATCTTATACTTTCTGTTAACCTTTCAACTAAAGAAACATGTAATTAATTTAGCTTGTCAACATACCTTAAGAGCCGACCTAAGCACAATCACCTGTCCAGCAGGCTGAATCCAGGGCTCACCATCTACATGGACTGGCATGTCACATAATAATGTGATACGCAGCTGAAATATTGAAACATAGACATGTCAGTTAATTGCAAGGATAGAAACAAAACTTATAAATACTCAATTAGGCTCTGATTAAACATAATCAAAAGTCCCCATGGTTCCATGTTAAGACTCTTGTCGCTAATTTGTTATTAAATAACTTCTGCTGTTACTGACCAATGACAAACTAGCTCTCCACTTCCTGTCCATACATTTTAGTTCACTTGTTATGTCAACTCCAGTCGCTATAATGTCAATTTTTAAAAGGAACTGTTGAAATATTTCTATAGAATCCAATGCTGATGAACAAGCTTTTATTTTTTTACAGATGAATTTCAACCCTCTTCTTTTGTTATGATCTTTTGCTAACAGGTTATCATCAAAGTGTAATACTAAGGAGCATGATAGTCTAGTGGTTAAGAGGTTGGACTGATAATTAAAAGTGTCTAAAGGTCCTATGCTTTGCCCACCTATAAGAGGAAAATCTTATATTGAAAAGTAAAAAGTGACCATCATGTTTTATTAGACCTGTGTTTAAAGTGCAAAACGTAATTGAACATGCATGGACACCTGGTGTTTAGGGGAAGGCAAGATTAGTATTTTTATGTATACTTTACCACTACTTTACTTTGACTGAGTTGGCAGCGGGCAAATGAAACTAACTTTTATTGAATAAATATACTAAGAATATTCAACATTATAAAAGGTCTTATAAAATATTGGACTTTTGCCTTAACAAACATGGAATATATTGACTTACATGGCCTCCCTGAGCAATGCGGATAGCATTGCGGAGTCCACCATGGATCTGACCCATATGTACGACCCCTGTGACCCCAACAATCTCCAGGTTACCATCATAGTGAGTGGGTTTGTTGAACTGGTCATCTCTTTCTGGCCCCCATGGGTTGGCCCCTGACCCCCAACTGTTGAAATAAATTGAGGATGTCTTTATGAATAAAGAATCAATGAAAAAATATTGCTAACAAGGTTTTATGTATTATGTAAGGTTTACAGCACTATCAACTCAAAGAGGTCATTTAAACGCATATATGTTGCTAAGGCATTAGACAAGTATACTACAATACAGGCCCAATAAAGCCATATCAAACAGTTTACTTTTGCCTATAGAGAGGACTTCAGTTCTATTCTAACATAATATAAGCCATACCCTTAGGCCCCTAAAGGTTTTACATGGATACTTTCATTAACTATGGTCACAAATAATAGTAATGAAACTATGTATACATATGTTACAATATCTTCCCTTCTAATTAAGTTTAAATTTTTACATCAAACGGCTCTATGATAGAGAAAAAAATATGTATTACTGTATTCATTTAAGAAGTTCTATACCATTATGATGCTGGCATGAAAAGGGTATCATAGATGTATATGATATGTAGACAATTAATTCCATGGTTAAAATTAAAATCAATTTCTGTCCCTATTTATTGAAAATAAAAATCAGTGAGCAAAGTCAATTAAACAGTCAATTTGGGACTAAACTGACACTAAATGAACAATCAAGTTTGTGTTTATCTTCTTTTAAAGTAAATGGGAGATCAAATTTTACAACATTTCAAAATAAGCATTGTTTCTTCTACAGAGATGTCGAATTAACTTTTTTCACTACTGATTGTACTTACCTTAGAATGTTAAGGATGACGATTCCCTCCACTTGAGGCAGGTCAATAGGTTTTCCATCTACCTCTACCTTAATATTTCTGTACAAATCTTTACAGATCTTACGATTCACCATTTTACGCAGACCAATCTTGAGGTAAACACCTTTATTATGTAATCTGAAAATAATTGACAATCAAAAAGTCAAAATATGTGACTGTGTGGCAATCTTCAATGTCAAATCATTCTCATCACAAAAACACAATCAGTGAAATATTCATAATTAAACAATTGCATGCACGAAGGTTTGTATAAGTATCCAGATGTGTCCTCAAAGGGACTTCAAAGTTCATATTTTGAATCAGTGCTCAAAGTAACATATTTCAAAGCCTTAGATGTTAAAGAGTTATTATTTCACCTATTTCTCATTGTAATCTTTATAATCATTTACTTAAATAAAAACTTTATATTATTTCAATGTCCTTCAATAATAATAAAAACAAAACACAACAAAGTTATAGACATCAATTAAGCATGGGTTGATAACAACATTACTGATATCACAGTCCTGGTCTTACCAAAAATCTGTCTGTTTATGAAAAGATAAGACTTATTATTTCTTCAGACTGTTTGAAAAGTATCAACAAGTTAGCAAGTTTTAACTTTCTGTGCAATCTTATTCAGGGCTGCCAGCAAGCAATCAGAAAACAGTGAGCTCATACGCTTCTCAGTGTGCGCAACTCTCCTTCCCTTGAGGGCGCAAAGCGCCTGAAACTTTGTAGGAGTTCGGGGGCATGCCCAGCCTCTGATATTTTTTTCCCCCTTCGACAAGGAAAATTCATTAATTTGAACATGATCCTTTTTTAAAAGAGAATTAATTGATTTTTCTTTTTAACAAAATTACAGTAAGAATGGCTTTCAAATCCAGACAGTTCTCCGCTGGAATCTTTCTGAGAGTGCTGCTCAAACAGTTATCAGGAGCTGGGCAAGCTCGCTGGAAATTTTTAAAAAAATGTACTAAATGGTGCAATTCTAGGGCACTTAAGGTCATATTGATGGGTTAGAATGGTTCATAAATTTCTTGAAAAAGGTCTAATTTTTTATTATATATCAGATAGCAATTAAAATTTTACTCAAGAATAAGTACAAATTTGGATATGAATATTTGCTTAAACTTGTAGTTGAAAAAAGGGTGCTGATCAAATACATTAAGATGAGGTTTTATGTGCCAAATGTCAATTTTATATTAACATAAGAAGTAAATTTTTAGGAGGGGGCATATACACCCAGGAGCCCCTATTTTGGGTGCTGGCCCTGACATTTTGAAACTCGGATGAAGTTGGGCATTCTATTTTTATTAGGAATGTTGTTATCTCAGATATTTACCATATAGTTGGATTATGAGCCACCTGACTTTATTTTCCAACTTAAAAATGTGATTAGCGGCCCAATCCTAAATCCCCCCCCCCCCCTAGTCATCTGTCCCTGGTGATATAAACAAAGAATTTTTGTGCTGATCGATTACCAGATGATAAAGTTGTATGCCAAATTTCAGCTTCATATGAATGTTAGAAGTATCCTCTTGCTTAGTAAATCTTATCTTGAACAGCCGTTTTCCCGGAAGCTCGTTTTTTGGTCAAATATCATCTGATTTTGAAAAAGTTGGTGTCAAATGAAAGGGGAGATGGTCCTGTTTGGGAGAATGTCTTAAATCTATGAAAAACAGAAGATTGCCATCTTCAAATCTCATGAAAATGCATTCTAGAGGATTTCCGAAAATCAACAGATTTTAAGTGTGGTAGGTAAACTAAAATGGCCATATCTCGGTCAAATATCAAGCAATTTTGATAAAGTTGGTCTCAAATGAAATGGAAGATGTAAGCAATAGTTGCACTAACTTAACAAAATCAGGTAGCAGTAAAATAATTAAAAACAGACTTTTCTGAATTTCTGAAAGCTCCTGAGAGACTTTCAACTATAATCTTGATGGTAAATGTTTAAAATTTACTCTTAATTTTCTAAAATTGTTTTTCCGTTATTTTTAGAATTTCATGTTTTTTAAGCTGGAATCACCAAAAACATGTGTTTATGCAGAAATCACTTAAAAATAACATACTAGCAGCCCTTCGTATTGAGCCCCTTACTATCATAGTATTGGTAACATTGGACAATTTAATCTGTTGGCCTATTGTATCTATTACTGACCTGCTATTGAATTTATCTGGTTTCTCTTCCCTAGCCATGTGAAAGCCAAGGCAGAGTTCTGCATCAATGCCAATACCAAAGTAGTTGTTCATGACAAAGATACTTGTTGTGTCTTCTGTAGTGTTGGCGCTGTTGGTGTCGTTGGCGATTGCCATTTTTGTTTCATCCTGTTCCTTCTCATTGGGATGAAAGATCACAGTCCATCTGCACACGTATGATATGTGGAAAAGGGGAGCATCATTAGCAAGGCCTTACAGATGAGCAGACACTAAGTAAAAAATACTAGTAGAAGGAAACATTAAATTTCTTCAGTGTGGATGGGGACGGGAATGTTTTGGAAGGTATGAAAGAAACAAACAAAATCCTGAACTCGGTTTATCTATTTCATGTCTTAACTTATAACAAAATAGAGTTATACATTGAAAGGTCTTGGTAGGTCTAGAACTTTGATGATTAAAAGTCTAGCAGCCAATCAACCACTGTACTACTTGTGTCACAATATCAATTGATATAATGATTATGCTACATACTACAAGAGTTATGCTCTTGATGTTTCAATTTTAATCTTACATTCCAAAAATATTTTTTCCCCGTGTACGAAGATTTTCTCAATCCAAAATCCCCGTGTTCACATTTCAACGTAAAACGTCCATATTCATTGGTT
>JAUUEB010518903.1:0-17613 GCA_032362205.1 Clione limacina | reverse complement strand
CATAGATGGTTCTTGTACATAGAAGTATGTCAGTCTCATGTTTGATGCCGTATTAAGTTACACCAAAGCCTTCTGTGCTCGTTTCGTGTCCGCTCTATTTTGTTCCTTGATCGGACTGAGAACGATGTTCCTTATTTTAGGTTTTGACGTTCTCTCACATGTCTTTTACACATATATCATATGTTATGAAAAAGGACTTAATCCAAGCTCATGTGTTAAATGGGATATAATAACCAGCGCCCCTGTTTAAACAAGAGGAAGACGCCACTGTGAGCTTTGTTTAACATAGAAACTGTTTATTTGAAAGAGCATCGCAAATCCAAAATGCGTAAACATACGTTCGGATATTGCCCTCAAGTGCAAGCACTGTGCAAGGTATCGTCTTTCTAAAAATGTGAACGAAAGATCTCCATCCAACCCCAAGACCCGATGAGTGGGAAGTCCACATCAACCCAGGGTAGCCTTTAATGGTTGGTTTAGTAACTAATTGTTTATGTAACGCATTCTACAATCAAAAGATTCATCTTCTACATATTTTTGTTCTTATTTTTATTTCATTTACAAAAATACTAGCAAAAGCATATAACTATATTTGATGATTTGACAAAAAACAAATGTGAGAATATAGTTACATTTTTTATTTAAGAGAAAACTAACTAAATCATGCAGCTATAATTGAATACTTTCAATAAATTGAGAAAAAAGAGAGAGAGAGACCAAATTATTTGTTTATTGTTCAACAACAAAAAATATACCATTACACTGTACTTGCTCATGTTCTGTAATTGTCAAGATTTAATTAGCAATTTAGCTGAAAAAGAAAATAGATGTTTAGAAATCCAAAATAATTGAAACCTGTGTAGATTTTTAGAAATTTATATTGGGCATTGTAAGGTAAACAAAGTTATATAATTTGCCAGTATTAATGATGAAAAAATAATAACTTTCAAATCAGGTATGAGTAAGTAGTCACATAGTTACATGATCATTCACATAGTCTAATTTTTTATGAGTTAACGAAATACGATTTTTATCCCTGTAACAATAAAAAACAATAATGTTTTGTTAGTCTTTTCTTTAAAACCTTTGTTAAAAGGAGAATCACATGACTATCTTATAGCTAACTTGCTAGTACCTTATTAGTTGACAAAAATTCTGGTGACAATATTTGTTTATTTGCTAATAGAAAACAAGATCAACTGAGTAAAAACTATATCTTCATATATTGTCTTTCAATTGACAAGAAACCAGTGTGTTAGAGTTTAGAAAAAAATATGTGATCTAAAAATTAAACTATAGAGAAATTTTATTTCTTTTAAGTTTCTGTTTGTGGACAAAACTAATCTTAGAATGAAGAATTTTTTTTTTTTTAGAAATAATGAAGTATGTCACCTCATTTGCTTATCTGACACTATTTGAGAAGAAGACAAAAGAAAGAGTCTAATTTTGTGTCTTTTAGAAAAGATTAACCAAAGCACAATGCTATATTATCACTCTTTCTTTCTATATGGTCAGTAAGTTTATCTTAACTTGCAACATTTTTTAATTGGCTGTCTATGCGTTACTTTAACTTTAGAAAAAACCAACCTGGGTAGACAATTCAGATCCTTCTCTTGTCAATCTCCTTGAGATGACTGAGGATTGTTTCTCCACTCTCCCTCACCCTGGCCAGAAATTTGGGTGGCTGCTGGCAGTCTCTTCCTTTTTCAACTGCAATAAGAGTCCATCAATTTAGAAGAAAAATAAAATATGTGATTGTTTTGATGAATTTTACAGTGTTTGTTAAGAAAAAAAATTAGAGCCTACAATTACAAGTTACATATATTTCATCATTTGAAAATAAAAATCAAAGCATCTATAAATGACAATACGTCTATTACAGTAAAATTATTTTAGTGTGAATTATTTGCTTTAAACAATCAACAAATCTAAATCTCCAGATATTCTTTGCTTATTGAATCTGTTATGGCAAAGTTAATGAGAAATAGTAGATAAAGGAACTTAATCACTGAAACCTGTGTGGATTTTTGTGAAATTTCTATCATGAGTTGTAACTTTATCATTAGATTGCTAATTCATCTTATACAGAAACTGATAAGAAAACACATGCTGTTGTACCTTGACAGTTGCTATTATTGTGCACCTACAATTCATTTAACACACATAAAATAGTTAAAATTTAGAACTGTTTCAAAAAACAGAAAAACTTACATTCATATAAAAAAACAAATAACACAACAATAACAATAAAATTAAACTGTTTCAAAGAAAAATCAGGCTAGAAGTGTGTCCGCCCATCGTTTGTTTACATCAGTCAAGTGATTTCTAATGTTGGGCATAAACAATTATGAGTTATGAAATAAGCATACAATTCACAAAGTGCTCGATGTAGGTACCAATTTTAGATGCTTTAAAATAATTTAACCGTTTTCTTAAAGGTCAGATCAAAGGATATACACACAACAATCCCCTGCACATTTCCTTCACCGCGACCATTGACAATGGTGCAATTTTTACACATCAATGCTCGTACGGGCCCGTACAAATAGGATATTTGTTTACACAATAACTTCAGTTATTTTGTTTGGATCTCTTTCATATTTGGAAGGATTGTGTAGACTAGAAATATAATTTCTGCTATTTAAATCCAGAAATATTTGTGAAAATTGACGGAGCAATAGCCCTTTGATGAGCACCAGTACTTTTCGTACGGGTCCATACAAGCAGCCACTGCGAATATGAAAGGTGTCAGTAATTAAATTTGTGTTCATATTAATTGTAACAAAGTTGAGGGAGTCGCTCTTAAATTTATATTGTAACAGATAAAAAAACTAAGTGATTTACATTTGATGATTCAGAAAAATATTCCCTTATGTTGTGTTGATGAAAAGATTGTGGATGAAGGTATCAACATGGTCATCCTAGGGTCGGGTTGTGATCATTCCACGAATAACGTGAGATAACACGATATATACCTACCCCTAACCGGTTGTGATAATTCCACGAATAACGTGAGATAACACGAGATAACGCAATATAACGTCAGATAACGTGATTTTGAGTGATTACGGGTCAAAATGGCAAAAAAGCACTTTACAATAATTGATGAATTAGTGTATCACTAACCGACACCCATTTCCCGTCATCTCATTCCGACACATCAGGCTGTTAGGTCACTATCCAAGCAAACTGTTCCTTCCTTAGGTCACTATCCAAGCAAACTGTACCTTAGGTCACTATCCAAGCAAACTGTACCTTAGGTCACTATCCAAGCAAACTGTACCTTAGGTCACTATCCAATCAGGGTTAAAGGTTAGGGGTAGGTATATATCGTGTTGTATTGCGTTCTCTCGTGTTTTCTCACGTTATTCGTGGAATGATCACAACCCCTAGGGGCCACATCAATATATACAGTTGTAAGAATAAGTAAACTTCTTCTTCCTCGTTTTCAATTGACTAGGGTAAGACTTGAGTAGGATCACTGAGGACTTACATTGAAAAGTGTTAAAAGTTGTCAATCGATGTTTGGATCAACTGCGGACATCTTTGTCTCTATTTTGTTGGGTGGTGTAATTCAAAACTAAGACCGTATAATTTCGTTGAAACAATAATGTTTTATAACATTGGCAAGTTTTTTTTTATCAGCACCCTCGATTTTGATTGTATACACCGAATAGTTCAATACTGGCACTTTATAATTTATCTATAATTTACAACTGTAGGAAATGTGTATAACTTTTGGCGAAGTGTTATCACTACTGTAAAATGGTTTCTTTTCTCATGCAATTTAATTCGCGAACTCAATTCAGAACATAAGCTTTCACAAGGGATTTATTTTCTCGAATCTCAACCAGTCTAAAATGAGATTGTCTTCGTTTCACGATTTTAAGTAGTATGATGGAAGTTTTTTTCCCGAAAGAAACTGCACTGATGTAGAGGTACGCAATGGCTAAAAGGCACTTTACAGTAATTGATAAACTAGTGTATCACTAACCGACTCCGATGTCCCGACATATCAGGGTGGTGCGTGCATTGTGCATATACAAATTCGCCTTTCTCGCAAAAAACATGTATGACTGTATTCTATTAAATTCGATTGACTGAATGGCTTCCTCTTTCTTATATTTTGATAGCGTACCTGTTAATGGCGGATATCTACGACGAGTATTTTCTGTAAATCGTCGGATTATTTTTAACAAAATTTTTGACATCTTTTATCAAATGAATGGAAGTAACTAACTTTCTTACATTTTTATTTAAAAACTGTTTATAATGATTATAGGCCAAATTGTTTTGGTCATTGGGTACCCACAGGTCCTAAAATAGCACAAAAGATAGCGCCTGGTCCGTTTTCTCAATACTAAGAGCTGTAAGTGGGGTGTCGAAATGACAACCTAAAATGGACATATGCATTAATAACCAATATGTTTTTAATATAAAGTACTATAAAGCAAAAATGTATTTTGTTGATTATCATGATGAAGATGATTTTAACTTTTATTATGCTATGTTGACATTGATGATGTTTATGATAATGATATTGTAATTTATGATGATGATGATTTGATGACGATAATGATGATGAACTATGGATAATTTAGACGATAATGTTGTTTATGTTTTTGTTGATGATCATGATAATTTTGACCATGATGATGTCCATGCTATGTTGACATTGTTGATGATAATGATATGACCTTCATAAAAATGCTTTTGATATTACTGTTGATAATGATGACTTTGTTGCATTGTATGATGTTTACTATTAAACTGACAGATAGTTTTGAAGAAAAGGATGAGAATGATAAAAGACTGAGAAACATTATAATCTGGAACCTCCATGAAAACAACATTAAAAAAAAGATGCAAAGAAAGAAGATGATCTGAAGAAAGTATCAGAGGTTGTCAGCGTCATTACTGATGTGGAGGAGGGTGAAGAAGTTGAACCAGTCAGACTGGCCAAGATGTTTGGTGACAAGCCAAGAGTCCACCGGGTAACTGTGTCATCAACAAAGAAAAGGAATGACATCATGAGATATGAAAAATTCATTGAAAATCAAGACAGGCAGACAGGGGGTCTAGGTCTGATAATATTTTATTAAATAAGACAGATGAGTCTGGGCCCCAGAGTAGAAATGATGACTTAAACAAGATAGGTGGGTCTAAGCCTAAAATTATAAATAAAAAGGCAGGTGAGTCTAATATGGGTGATTGACTTAATGATATGCCTAATGTAGACAAACATGTATCAGACCCCTCAAAGTTTGTAGTGCTTTATTCAAATGTTGACTCTCTCTCTTGAACAAAATAGATGAGTCACATAAACTAATCCTGGACAAAAGTCCTGACATAATTCAATTAACAGAAGTCTTTCCAAAGACAAAGCATACTATTATTGCTGTGACTGAGTTCCATATAGATGCCTACACTATCTTTACTAAAAAAGGAATTATTGTATATGTTAAAGACTCCATTTGATGCTACTCAATGCGATTTTAAAGGTAAGGGTCTCAACTAGAGTGTTTGGTGTTCAATGAATGCCGGAAATTGTTATATTTTACTGGGTTGCGTTTACAGGAGCTCCTCCCATTACAAGACTTTTGACATAAAGGTAAAAAGTACAAATGACTTAATTGAAATCCTGAGACAGACTAATGAAAATAAACATTCTCTAAGAGGATTTTCGTCCAAATCTTTTACACACAAGACTTCGTGGTTTAGATAAGTTTACTCTCTTTTATCTTCTAATAAATATAAAATAAGCATATACAGTTTAAGTAAGTTTTTCAAATAAAACTCATGCTTTGACATAACAAGCAGGAATTCCTATGGTTATGATATCTTACCTTATTTCTTTGTATTCTTTTTCATTTAAAGAATTAAATTCTTGAATATGAGTACCAAGAAAACAAGTTGCGCTGGGCCCGATACTTGATAAGAGTGGACCACTTACTCAAAAAGATAACTCTGTTTGGCGAGCTAGCATGAGGTCATCGCGATAAGAACGGTCAATATAAAAGTCTCAAATACACCCTTAGGTAATCACTTATCGCAAGGAATATTGAACATTAAAAACTGAGAGTTCCTTGCTAAGAACACTGACTCATGGCGTCAGCAAACTTCTCAAGCAGTTTAGTCTTTTGCGTTATATCAAGCTGCCGACTGTCAACACCAAGACACAGTCCTACTGGCCTAATTTTTGTCATTTACTTGCAACAAATGGGACAAGACTGGTTTCACAAGAATATGTATTATCAGCCACCAGAGATCTTGTCTAAAGTAGAGCTGCCCTTTCAAATCTTCGTCCGCAAAGTTAAAGCCATCACAACTAAAATTGCCAAACGAATTGACATTTGAACTATGTTTAAGACGCTTGGTTGGCAGTGACACGACCATTTGGCTTATCTCAGCTCTAAATGGATCGTTTTGGTATTTTCTAGTTATTCTTCTGGTTACAACAACCCAAAGTCCAGCTAAGACTAAGAGTACTTTATTATGTGTTTTCTTTGTCGTGGGATATGTAGGAGAAGCATAGACACTGACTGGTGTTTCGGGGAGAAAGTTGAGGCATTTGAAATGTAGTGCTTGAGAAGAATAGGCAGAATAAGTTGGAAAGGATTTAAAACCAATGAAGAAGTCTTGAGGCAGCTGAAACAGAGAATAATCTTTTCAAAACTTTGAAGCAAATAAGTGTATGTTCCTCCCACAGTGGGTTTAGACCAAGAACATGAAGACTCTTCAGTGACTGTCTAAAAAAAATTTCTCAAATTTAAAAAAAACATCTTATTTCGGACAAAGTTATGGCTCTTTTTAAATGTTCACTATATGTTCTTTGTTGGTTTTGCAAACACAATAGGGTCATATTATCAATGGTAGAAATTTCAAATCTTACACAGATACTTATTAAGTTACTCCCTTAAAGACATTTTTTTTAAAATAACATTTTGTCTGAATTAAGTGTCTTATAAAATTTTAACATACTTTTGAACGTAGGACTCTGACATTTAAATGAAGACTGTCCTAGACACGTTCTTTATAAAAATAAAAGAGTATCTCTAATTTGAAAAAAAACTGAATTAAAAAGAGTAACGTATCCTTTTTTAGACGGTTTCTACTCACAGTGAATGTGCACTTGATTATTTTTAAATAAGATGAAAAGAGAAATCATTTTCTCAAAAGTGACCAAATAAACACAAATAACATACATCATCAAGTTATATGTTACAATAACTTATATGTGACGTTTAAGACAGTATACGAACAAAAAAACATCTTTTTGAAATATCATCTTAGTTTTATTCTAGATACATTGTCATGTGTGACAAAAAACACACAACACCATGAACACAATGTTTAACTTTCTCAAGCATGATTAATATGTAGCACACTATCAAGTTTAAAACATTAAGAGATCAATAAACCATTTTTATTGAAATAAGCTAAGATTGCGTAGTATTAATTTACTATTTCAAAGTTTGAAAAATCTGATTCATTTAAAAACCAATTTGACTAAACAGGATAACAATTGTACAACCAAAGAACTATTCACAACGATGATTTTCACTATTGATTTATGTTTTAAAAAATCAATTTATACTAAGATTGCATAAAGTGAAAGAAGCCTTCCCCAGACTTATGTTGGGCTTTACAAGGTTGATGGTTTGCTGTATCTCGGCTGGAGAGGATAAGGACTAGAAAGAAACTTACCATGCTGCTTAAAGACTATGGACTAGCCATTACAATTGAATTTCGCCTGAGCAAGGTGGACTATCTACAGTTACCTTTTATTAAACGGACAGCGCTTTTAGACCATATAACAAGGCAGAGGACATACCAATATACATACACAAAGAGTATAACCCTTTAAGCTTCTCGGATTTGTTAGCACCATCAGTTTCTTTATTTGAAATACATTTAAGTTCGTCTCCTTTGCTCAATACTGAATATAACAAATCATTTTTGTTCTTGTGAAGATCTTCTAATTCATTTAAGTGTTCATTTCTGTTCATAGGAGCTGATGATTTTGATACTAAAGTTGTGTTGACAACTTCAAGATTGACAATTGTTTCATTCTTTGTATTTGCACAAAAATAACTTTTGTTTACTTGTTGATATTGACTACCAGTGTCTGTCTTACATTCACTGGTTTCTCCTTAATCAAAGGAGGTTTCTTTACCCATATATGATTTTATCTTTTATTTTTCTAAAATAATCAATACTCTTTTCCATTTTGAGCACAAGTTTAAATATTGCAAATTTTCGAATTTATATTGTATGTGACATCTTGAATCTTGTTTTGTCAAAAGCAGAAATAAAATCTTGATGAACTTTAGCACCATCTATAATAACGTCTATGTTTGGGGTCAAGAAAATAAAAGAGTATATCCCTAAGAAGCTTCATATGTTTGAAATCCTTGTCCTTAATAGACAACACAGTATTTCAAATGTTTTATGGGTTACTGTTTGCAGTTTTATGATTTAGTGTTCGTTTTTAGTCGCTGTGATGTGACGTCACAAGATAAAGATACCTCTAAGAATCATACATGTGTACATTATGTCACCTATGCAGAACTAATTTATAACGTATAAGATTATCACTTTTTATCAATTTTCAATGAGTCCAGTCTAAGGAAACAACATAACTGTCAATCATTTACTTTCACAATCTTATTTCAGTTTTTCACTGTTTACATTCTCTACCACCACCATCCCTCATCTTGTTAATATAAATATATAGTTTATTTTAAGCTTATTTCATGTTCAACCATTTTATCCCCTTCCAAGAGTGGATTTATCTTTTGCTATGATCAACCTTTACATTTTTCACAACCAAGTTATACATTTTGAAGACTTAGATAACTCAAACAAGCAGTACATCATTAATGCTTGTATAACAACATTGAATAAAAACTAAAACAAACAACTTCATAATTAATTAATCATATTCTCAAAATTATGTTGCTTGACCAAAAACACAAATAGCATACTTCATCAAGTGCAATGTGACCTTTGAGACAATAATGAAAAAAAAAATCCACTTGAAATATCATCTTATTTTTAATTGAAATGAATTGCCATATTTGAAAAAAAAACATCTAAGCATATTGAGCATCATGAATATGCAAAAAGTATCATGTTAATAACATTATGACAACCAAAGAATTTTTTTAATAAACGCAAGCTCAGATTGTGTAGTAGCAAGAAGTATTCACAACATTGTTTGTAATACTTTAAATATGTTATACAAAAAACAATTTCTACTTTTTTTTACACACAGTGAATGAGCCTATTCAAAGACTTAAGTTTGAATTCAACAAGGATGATGGGCTTGTTGTTGACGCTGGAGACGTAAAAGACTAAACAAAAACACGTTGTTTAAAGACTATGGCCTGGCGGTTACAAATAAATTTGGCCTGAGCAAGGTGGATCACCGACATGTACTATTTTACCAAACGCCGCCTATAAGACCCCATAACAAAGCAAGGAACATGCTGATTTACAATCACAAAAAGTCTATTCATCCCCTATATATTGTCAGGGAGCTATTTTAGATGATAAATCATGAGAAACATCATGCAACAAAAACGAACATTAGTTACTGCAAACTTTTTTACAACACTGATGTCACAACAAACATTCGCAAGCAGTTTCTGCAGTTCCTGGACAAATGTTTCTTTGCAAAAAACAAAACAGGCTCAACAATATTTGTAAAAACAAAAATTAATAATAATAATTACTTCAGAAAGACAGAAACAATGCATTGAAAAGGTAAAACTGTCACTATTCTTTTATACACTTCTCCAGTTGTTGGTGCAAAGCAAACACTCTCAATAATACTTTTTCTTCTTCTTGTTAGCCAGATGACTCAAGCTTGCGCATTATGCTGGCGCAACAAAGAGAAAGCAAACGGGTCTTTAACAAAACGGATTTTGGATTATTTTCTGTTGCTCATACAGCTAGAAAACAACTGTTTCTTCAGAAGTCTTGTGTTAATGTAGTTTTCTTCTAATATAACAGAACTTGTGATTTTTTCATTAAGTCTTCTTCATTTTTCGGTATTGAATCTCATAGCCATTATTGGTATCAGTACAACCATAATTGACATCATATAAATACGTGAACATATAAAGATGGTAATAGTTATAATAACTGAATGTGAATAGAACAAACGCTTTTTTGTTATGGATGTAAAGTCAAATTGGACAGTGGCAATCTTTGCAACATTTTTAGTCATATGACTCCTTACGGGTTTGCTACTACCGGTTTAACTATGAACTTTATATGAAACAATTACAAAATCAAATAAAGAAATGATCAAATACGTCAAATGATTCTTTAAATACATAATCACTGAATGAGTTGAAGTTGACAAGACAAAAACAAAAAATAAAAAAGCTCTAATTCAAATGTCCCTTGACAATTTCTGTGTGATATCTATACACAAAAATTGTGACACATCTTCTAAATAAATTGTCATATAAACAAATGAAAATAAAACAGCAAACAAGACGCTAAACTCTACATTGCAGCATGATAATAGAACATAATCAAATAAACAGATTTTTGAGAACCAGTGAAAAGTTTTTATTACAATTTTAGATAAATCGTGTAGAAGCAATTCTATAATTTTCAAACTTTTTGTGAAATCTGACACATTTCTACCCAATTTGACAAAATCAAGCACCATTGTGCAACTAAAGAAAAATTCACTTTAACACTTACATATGTATTACAAATCAACCTCTTAGTATACATCATATTGCCAGTAACCTGAATATGATTGTTCTTGATTGTTTCACTATAAAGTTATTACTTCAATCTTACACAAATATAGGAACGAAAGATATTCTACTTCAAGTCACTGAAAATAAAATCATTTCAATGCTTACAAGTCAATACAAAGAGACACTATTTCATCGATCATAAAACTACCCAAAGACTTAAATAAAACGTGGAAAAATGAATTAAATTAATACCCCCCAAAAAAATAAATTAAACATTATGCTAATGTGACTTCAGAACAGTAATTGATGTTCTTTTCGGTGTCGAAAATGTACACAAAAAGAGCCTTTACACATTTTCTTGTAAAACCCTTTACTTTGTGCAAGGAATGTTTTGTTGTCTCTCTTTAGAATGAACCAACAAATGACTTGTTAAATGACCTTTTCGAGTAAATGAAGTGCTACAAATGTGACATTTGTGTGTTTTTTCTCCAGTATGTATCAATATATGACGTGTTAGATTACTTTTACGTGTAAATAATGTTTTACAAATGTGACACACATGTGGTTTTTCTCCAGTATGTATCAAAATATGACTTGTTAAATGACCTTTTTGAGAAAATGATGTTTTACAAATGTGACATTTGTGTGTTTTTTCTCTTTTTTTTCCAGTATGTATCAACATATGACTTGTTAGATTACATTTAAGTGTAAATAATGTTTTACAAATGTGACACACGTGTGGTTTTTCTCCAGTATGTTTTAACATATGCCTTGTTAAATCATTTTTTTGTGTAAATGATTTTTTACAAATGTGACAACTGTGGGATGAATCTACCAAATGATTTATGTTTGCATTTTCACAAAAATCAAATTCATTTGATTGTTGATATCCATGACATGCGTACATGCTTTCATTCCCTGGTTCCTCTTTTATCAAAGGAGGTTTGCTATCCCCACATAGGATTTCTTCCTTTATCTTTTTCGAATAATCAATACTCTCTTCCATTTTGAGGCACAAGTTTAGATTTTGCAAATTTTAGAAATTATTTTGTATATGATATCATGAATCCTGTTTTCTCAAAGGTAGAAATAAAATGTTGATTGACTTTGACATTGGTGTTGACGATAACATTGGTTCTGTATTTCAACAAGTATGTGGAAAGGTGCTCTCAGAAATCTGAAATATGAACACAAATTGGATAAATATAATTTCATCTATGGTTTTGATAAAGAAATACTAAGAGTGCATCACTTGCATGTTTGAAATCACCCATCTTAATAGGAAACACAATTTTTGTGGTGTCAACCCTTTACTCAATCCATTAGTTGAACATGTGTTTTCTTGTTTATGTGTAAGTGATTGTTTGAATGCTACTCATACGTTGGTTATCAATAGAAGTGGAAAGTTAAGTTCCTCAAAATAATTGTTTTCCAGTCAGTGATGGCTTGACATGTAAGCAAACAACACAAACGAGGGTCCTTGAACAAACAGTGACTGGAATCAAACCCAATTCCTGCTTCTTATGAGGCCACTTAAATGTCACTTATATCAATAAAAATAGTTGTGAGAAGATGAATATTTCTTTTTAACAAAATAAAGTCTGTTTGAGTAGTTTTTTGTTTTTTTGCGCAGAAATAACTGAAATATAATTTTTCAACGTTTTTGTGGGATTATATAATATTCATCAAAATACCTAAAATATTATCTTAAAATTTAAGCATATTTCAACAAGGAAAAACGATTTTTGTTAATATAAATGAATCTGTAACGTCATCAAAACTTGAAATGATCACATTTTGGTTTATATATCTTTATTTTATTAAATTATTCTTTTAATTGATAAAACTTACTTTAAGTTTCATTTCAAGACCAAATGAGTAAAAATTGGTTCATAAACAACAGATATGAACCTAATTATTACTTTGGAAGGCAAGGCATATCTACATTTTTTATTTAAACTTTAAATGGATCGTTCTGTATTGTGACAATATTTCTTTATAAAGCTTCAAATTGTCCTTGAGATATTGCATCAGCTGATGGGACCTCTCAGTTACATTTCCCAAACTGTCGAGGGGGACCAAGTTAGTCATTTAAATCTAAAATCTATTTTTTTAATTTAATGTTAACCTTTAGAGAACATAAAATTTAAGGTTTTTGCACGCTTTTATCTCTTCTTGTAGTGTTAGGTAAGACCAGTACTAACAAATGCCACCTAGCTAAAGTCCATGAGCAACTTTCAGCATAAAAGACGCCTCAATAAGAAATTGGAATGGAGAAGTCCGCACTCTGACCCTTGGGAGGTTGAAATATTAAGTTAACCTTCTGTTTAATTTGATATTTCAACTCAAGGGCAGAAGGAATAAGTAACTTATGCTAACTATTTGATTTATGAGATTGTATATCTTAATCTTTGTCTTTGTAAGAAAAATGATTTGGATATCTGTCATATCATTTGTCCTTCTCACATTGACTCAACTATCATCTGTTTCTACCCCTTTTTAATGATGAAGGTTACATAACCAGAATCCTAACAAGCATGATAAATTTTAATTTTGCTAAACTTCTCCTTTAAAAAAGCATATTCGTTGATACTTACAAAAATATTCACTATAGTTATGAACGGATGGGGGAGAGATAAAGCCTTGTTAAGCTATTGACTGTATTGCCCAAGGAAGCAATTCCCAAAACAATACAATTCAGACTGATGATGAATATTATTATTTCAAATTATCACAAAACCAAAATGAATAAATCTAGCCAATCCAAAAAATTTAAACAGTGTCGATGTTAAAGGTACAAAATTCAACAAGTAATCATTGTTAAGCGTTTTTTGAGGATCTAAGATTCTTATGTGAGAATAACAAACAAGTTCATACTAAAATAGCAAGATGACGCTAAAGGACAAATGGAACATAAGTGTTCCAAAAATTAGATGTAAAAATCTATTTAGTCGCAAAAATCAATACTCTTTTTTCACCTTACATCTTCTATGACCAAAAATTCCATAAACTACTTGTGTTTTGTAAAAACTAGATGAATTTGGTAAAAATTCAGCTTTCAATAATTATCAAAATGTACATCTTTCAAAATCTTTTTTGTTATAGTTTTTTTTATTTTTTAACTAATTCTCTTGTACTAAGTTGATGAGTTTTAGTTTTACTATACTAATAATATTTCAATGCACAGATAAAAATCTTGATGTGTTTTGACTTTGTCTGAACAAAAGTAGAAGCATCTATACTTAATAAGTTTTATAATATTCACCCAACATACTGTAGATTAGGAATTGACTATGTATTATGATGATCTGAGAAAAGTAACCCTGTTCTTAATAGTGTTCTTTTATCTTTATAAGAAGGTGTAACTATAAAGGTTAAGTCAAAAGTACAAGGGAATTCTATCAGCGTATCATACCCATCCAACCTACCTTTCATCATCAGTCTCAGATAAGACTATGTGCTCAATCCCGCCTACCAAGTAGGATCTAGAGGTACATCATATCACTGATAATCAAATCTAAATTACATAAGCAGTAAGCACCGTCACCACACACAATAATTTCCATATTGTACATATTTTTTAACCATTAAACAAATTCCAATTGCAGGGTTCAAACCGACAATGCTTTCAGACAGACAGCCCGCTTTTAAGTTTGTCACTTAAAATACTTCGCCATTATCCACCACCCCTTCAATATTTTCTTATTTTATACTATTTGCGATGATTAATGTGCAAGAATAAGAATATTGTTTCTGTTTAAACAAATTAATCAAAGCTCAATGACATATTTATACACTTTTTCTACATGGTCAGACTAATGTGAGTTACTTGCATCATTTCTTTATTAACTATTTATAAATTACTTATACTTTTAAAGAAACACCCACCTAGGAAGACACTTTTTCAGGAATATTCTGCTTTGTTAATCCCCTGTGTAAACGACCCTTTTCCTGTCAACTCACTGTCTGCTTGGCTCAAACTTTGAATGGCTGGCTGTAGTCTTGTCCAACTGCAAAATAATCAATATATTAAGAAGAGAAATAAGACATGTAATTTTTTGGAAAACTTCAAAACTATTTGGAAAGAAAACTAGAGCATGCAGTTATAACATACATCTCTATCATTTGAAAGTAAAAACTAAAATTTTGTAGCTAAATTTGTCTATTGTTTAGAAGAAACTTCAGCATTGAATTTTATTTCTTTCCTTTTTTAACAAGGAAACCAAAACAAGATACTCATTGAGCTTATTTAATATCATTTGAGAAGTAAAAAGGTAATTTTTAACACAATTGTCATGACAAAGACAAAGCTGAGCAAACCAAGTGTATGCAATATCCAAGAAGTTTACATGTCATGTTGTTATGGCTTTTTTGCTCAGAATTTAAATCAACTACATCAATATAACCCTTTTAAGGTAGGTGTCATTTATCAGCTTTTTGCTTTTATGAAAATTATTACAAAACAATAGCTTAAAACATTCTTTTCTAGAATTTTTAAATCTGAAATAGCAGTTACAGGGACTAAATGACTGAAACTTATGTTGATTTTTGTGACATTTCTATCCTGAGTTGTTTCTGTTTCATTAAATTGCTAATTCATTTAAAACTTTAGCTGGTAAGAAAAAACCCATGTCGGTGCAATTTAAATCTATTTTTGCATAAGAAACATAAGAGCATAAGACGGTTAATGTTGGTAAATAATAAGGTCACTTATTCAGAATGTTGACTTTACTTTTAATTAATTAACATTTTTCTATTCTAAGACAAAAATTGAAGCGAAAGCAATACCTCTTTTTGAGTTACTCAAGAATACAATTTATAATGTGAGAGTATGATAATTTTTTTCTGGGATTAAACATAAAACACTAAAGTCTGAGATCATATATATTTAATAACCTTTTTATCTATCTTAAAATCCTATATACGCCCCTGTGTTATACCAAAAAAAAAAAATTGTGTGGTCAGTATAAAAATTGTGTTATCATCCTCTAAAATAAACATTTTGCTATTAGAAATTCAAAAAGTATCATAAATTAACTTATATCATTTGTCATATAATTTAAAAATTGACTTTTTTCAATGTATCCTAATCATCAGTTTTGTTATTGTCAATATTAAAAAGGATAGTTTATTTTAAACAAAAAACACTATGTAATAACAAAGACGTTAATGGTTATTTTCTTTAAAATACTTATCAGGGACATTAGACAAAAAGTAACAATAAATATGGATTGTGACCATAATAAATTTCAAAAGTCACCTGTTTTTAAAATAAAATTGAGTTGAGTTTTTGCTGAGATAATTCTTATTCTTTTATTAGACAGGAGAAGTATGAGCATAGACTTGCATAAGCAGTAAGCACCGTCACCACATACAATAATTTCCACATTGTACATATTTTTTAACCATTAAACAAATTCCAATTGCAGGGTTCAAACTGACAATGCTTTCAGAAAGACAGCCCGCTTTTAAGTTTGTCACTTAAAATACTTCGCCATTATCCACCACCCCTTCAATATTTTCTTATTTTATACTATTTGCGATGATTAATGTGCAAGAATAAGAATATTGTTTCTGTTTAAACAAATTAATCAAAGCTCAATGACATATTTATACACTTTTTCTACATGGTCAGACTAATGTGAGTTACTTGCATCATTTCTTTATTAACTATTTATAAATTACTTATACTTTTAAAGAAACACCCACCTAGGAAGACACTTTTTCAGGAATATTCTGCTTTGTTAATCCCCTGTGTAAACGACCCTTTTCCTGTCAACTCACTGTCTGCTTGGCTCAAACTTTGAATGGCTGGCTGTAGTCTTGTCCAACTGCAAAATAATCAATATATTAAGAAGAGAAATAAGACATGTAATTTTTTGGAAAACTTCAAAACTATTTGGAAAGAAAACTAGAGCATGCAGTTATAACATACATCTCTATCATTTGAAAGTAAAAACTAAAATTTTGTAGCTAAATTTGTCTATTGTTTAGAAGAAACTTCAGCATTGAATTTTATTTCTTTCCTTTTTTAACAAGGAAACCAAAACAAGATACTCATTGAGATTATTTAATATCATTTGAGAAGTAAAAAGGTAATTTTTAACACAATTGTCATGACAAAGACAAAGCTCAGCAAACCAAGTGTATGCAATATCCAAGAAGTTTACACGTCATGTTGTCATGACTTATCCTAATCATCCGTTTTGTTATTGTCAATATTAAAAAGAATAGTTTATTTTAAAAAAAAACACTATGTAATAACAAAGATGTTAATGGTTATTTTCTTTAAAATACTTATCAGGGACATTAGACAAAAAGTAATAATAAATATAGATTGTGACCATAACAAATTTCAAAAGTCACCTTTTTTTAAAATAAAATTGAGTTGAATTTTTGCTGAGATAATTCTTATTCTTTTATTAGACAGGAGAAGTATGAGCATAGACTTTTTTCTAAGTCTGTCTATTCTTACAATCACAAATAAAAACATTTGACTTTATTTGCCACTTTCACTAGAGAAAATGAGCGTGAAACTCTTGTGGGTTAGTAAAGCAGAGTTGGCGCCATTTTTCATTTTCAATTTTGCAATCGGTAGATACCATGCCTTATCTTGCGCTTAAAACACGACTTCATTGCAACCTTTAGGTTGACTTATAGCATTAATGATTCTTTGTGCATAGAAGTATGTCATTTCCATGTTTGATGCAGTAGTAAGTTATACCAAAGCCTAATGTGTTCGATTCGTGTGTACTCTCATTATTTGTTCCCTGATGGGACAGAGGACGTTGTTTCCTATTTTGGTTGTGACATTATGCACTAAATTCTATCTTTTTACTTATTCCGAAGCAACTAGGGTTAAAAAGAACTTCCTGTTTGCTTTAGCTTC
>JAUUEB010518792.1:0-17614 GCA_032362205.1 Clione limacina | reverse complement strand
GAGAGAGAGAGAGAGAGAGAGAGAGGGAGAGAGAGAGAGAGAGAGAGAGAGAGAGAGAGAGAGAGAGAGAGAGAGAGTCAAGAAAAGAAAGTGAACAAATAAACATTACCCATGTGTGAAAGAAACAGCTGTCCTGTCATATACTAACAATACAATAATCTGTAGAAAGGTATTCATGGGAACCCAAGGACAGAATAAGAGCAATGAAGTATGAACATATAAATGAGCAGTGGCATAGAGGAGATGATAGGTCTACTTGATTATCAGCTGAGGGTAAATGTCACAAAGAAATGTGACCCTGGCATCATTACGTAGAAATGTATGGCATCAGGGATATATACTATTCATTGTCTATTGTGAGATAGGTTGGTCTAAATAAAAAAGGAAGGTAATTGTGGGAAGACGATTAAGTTGCCAGTTTCCGGGGTAATTATCTTATTAAATTCAGGAAAAAGTGAGTGATTGTACGATATGCATATTGCAAAAGCAGTTGCATTAACGCAAATAGAAAGAGTAATAATATCATCACAATATAGTTATGTATATAAAACAATAACATGTATGAAGAATATTCTGCTGGGAGTTGGATTGTTTGGAACAGGAGTCCTCACTAAAGATATATCAGATAGTTAAATTTGGCTTCATTGAACTCATGATGTACGGTTTTCCTAGCTGTATAATTCTAAATATCTAAACTGTCTGACAGCAGAGTACCTTCTGAACAGCAGAGT
Source organism: Clione limacina (assembly GCA_032362205.1). NCBI lineage: Eukaryota > Metazoa > Mollusca > Gastropoda > Pteropoda > Clionidae > Clione > Clione limacina. The sequence goes on along the minus strand of JAUUEB010518792.1, from coordinate 16,883 downwards.
ACCTTCTGTCATCAGAGTACCTTCTGTCAGCAGAGTACCTTATGTCAGCAGAGTACCTTCTCACAGCAGAGTACTTTCTGACATCAGAAACCTTCTCACAGCAGAGTACCATCTGACAGCAGAATGTCTTCTGACAGCAGAGTACCATCTGACAGCAGAGTACCTTCTGGCAGCAGAGTACTTTCTGACAGCAGAGTACCTTTTGACAGCAGAGTACCTTTTGACAGCAGAATACCATCTGACAGCAGAGTACCTTCTGACAGCAGAGTACCTTCTGACAGCAGAGTACTTTCGGACAGCAGAGTACCATCTGACAGCAGAATACTTTCTGACAGCAGAGTACCATCTGACAGCAGAATAACTTCTGGCAGCAGAGTACCTTCTGACAGCAGAGTACCTTCTGGCACAGAGTAACTTCTGACAGCAGAGTATCTTCTGACAACAGAGTACCTTCTGACAGCAGAGTACCTTCTGACACAGAGTACCTTCTGACAGCAGAGTACCTTCTGACAGCAGAGTACCTTCTGACAGCAGGAGTACCTTCTGACAGCAGGAGTACCATCTGACAGCAGAATACCTTCTGGCAGCATCGTTTAGATAAGTCTAACATCAAAGTGTGTAAAGCAGAAGAAATTTTGTATCAGTTCTCTCATCTTTGCGTGGCCAAAATTAGTGCGTAGGGGTTGGAAGCAGGCAAACAAAATCAATAATCATTCATTTATAAATTACATACCAACGTAAATAAAATATATTTTTAGCAACTTACGCGTATGATATCCTCTAGGCTTGAAATATAGGTCCGTTCTGACTCGATAATTTCGGTGACAACTCTCTGTACATAACTCACATAACCTGAATTGACTCTTGACCCCTGCTCACCACCTGTATGGATGTCCCTCTTCTTTGAAGATCGCGTGAACATTGAGCGTTGTTGTGCCGCAGATGGAGAGCCAACATCATGTCGACTCGATCTTTTATCCGGTGTATACATGTGATGGGATGATGGTGAGGAAATGGTGGGCGGGGATGATGATGATGTTGATACCGATGACGACAATTTGGATACGGAGGTATGTGGTTCCTGAGATGATGATGTTGTAGTCGATACTGAAGACAATGGTGGCACACGTGAAGGTGTTGAACAATTTTCCGGTATATTCCTTAGCGACTCTGATGAGTTTTCGTGTAATAGTGAAGACAACGACTCACTTTCTGCTAATGGTGCAACTACGTATCCCTCTTTGCTTTTGTTTAGATTTTCTTCATAATTTGAGAAGAACAACTTCCGAGCCTCTTGCTGCTTTGTGGAAGAAGGACGACGACGCACACCGTCTGAGTCGTTTATAACGTCATATCCACCTGGACTATCTGGCCCTGGAGACATGACAGGACTACCGAGATACGAAGATTTATCAACTGTTGAGCAGTTATCTTCACTGATAGGAAAAGAAATAGATCCAGAAAGTTGCATTGATTTCTTTCGACGTTCTTGCAAGTGGGGACTGGAAGGACTTTCTGGTGAAGAGCTTACAAGGTCATGTTTTAACCTGTCATTAGTGTAAGCTTTATATGGACTCGGGGAAGGTGTGTGCTGAAGAATATAAGGCATTGTGCACTGTTGGCTGGAAGAGTTTGTGGTCTGGGATTGTTGTAGAGTATCTAAGACGTCTGCTGACAGAGATGAGAGGTCTTTACCTGAACAGAGACTGTTATCTATGTCGTCACGTGTACTACCAGTCTCAGAGGATGAAATGCTGACATCATCAAAATATTTGTCTGCACTTCTATCCCCGTCAACACACCCACTGTCAAGACTGTTTCTGGATTCAGAACAAAGTCCAGAACCATCAGCAGTACCACCGGATCCACTTGCGCTTGAGAAGCCACTTCCTTCTTCCTCTTCCTCATCGGGAATACCCGTGTCCCTTGAGGCGTTTGGCGCGCACATCGTCATATTGGCCCTCTTCTTTCTGACTCGATGTAAAGACGATGCTGATGTCGCAGACGAAAATGATCCAATACTGAGTGGTCGTTTTTTCTGGTGTTTTAAGGAAGGGTCAAGTTTTTGGACAGATGGATCTGTGTCCATCATTGACACTGGCCGATCAGATGGCTCACTCAAAGAGGGCAATTTCCCACTTCGAAAAGGCACCTTTGTTCGAGGATGGGGAGGCTCTGTTTTGGTCGGCTTCGGCTCTGTTCGGTTATCTGACTCATCGTGATTGTCCGGCAATGAGTGAGACTTTTCGTTGGCATTGTCAGGGCTGCAATTATTCCCATTGTTGTCTCCAGTCGATGACGCCACGATATCGTCGTAGATATTGAGCAGGGATGGGGCAAGGTCCAGAGATGAGCCTGCAAGAGATAAAATGAACAAAGTAAGTACACTTGGCGAACTTTCTATTAATTCATTTTTCAGATGAAATATGTTTGTGTTGCTTGTTTTTGTTTCATTATATGAAAAACAAGAATCAAGGAAATTTTAAAAAGTACAATCATAATTAGTTTTCATTCGATGCTTTATTATTGTTATTAGGTTTACAATGGAACGATTACAATTTCTTTATTAAATTAAGTATTGAATTAATAACGTCATGGCATTTATTAAAATTCAAAACTTAATTCGAGTACTCAACACTCTGCTCAAATAGTAAATCTAGTAACGGTTCTGAAGTAGTGAGATTTTTGACTATTCTACTCTATTCGAGTACCCATTTCAATCCCACAACTCTACACTTCTTTGTCGGTTCTCTTCCTATCTTTGATTATATGTGATGGAAAAAGAGGATTCTCTCGAAACATCCACTCGTCTTCTGTAATGTTCCGTACCTGGAGTGTTTATTGACCTGATTTTAGCTGAGCATATGTTTTGCCAACAACTTTATCACGAGTAACGGAATCCGTAACACAATAAGGGTGGATTTATCTGGAGATTTGTTACAAGAGTTCAGTAGAGGGTTGTACACGTACAAACGCTATGTTCCCGAGTAACACTGTCAGGCGCGTAGCCAGAATTCTAAAATTGGGGGAACAATCTTGGATATGATGAAAACAATGGCCGCGAAGTTGTCATTTTTTTAGATTAGTTATAATAGGTACAAATTTATGGCACTTTGAATCTCAAATAGGGTTCAATGAATGAAAATCGGCCGACATTTTGGAAAAAGTAAAAAATGTGCATATCTAGAGCATTTCTGGGTCAAAAAGTGAGGGGGCCTTCCCACATGTCCCCCTGGTCAGGCGCATAGCCAGGATTTTGAAATGGGGGGGACAACCTGAAATTTTATCAAAACAATGGGCGCGAAGCGGCGAATTATTTTGAGATTAGTAATAAATGGTGCAAATTTAGAGCATTTTGGATCTTAAACGGGGGGGGAGGGTGGCTTTTCCCCATGTCCCACTGGATACCCGCCTGTCCCTGGCTACGCGCCTGAATGGTGTTTTAATCACAATGTAAAAGTCTGAATTTTTAAGGAACCGGAGCACAATGTCTTCTTTCCCGCTTGCTATATACGTGTTGTATAGTCGCCTTACATAACCACAAAACCATAAAACACGTTAAAGCCGTTTTCTGAGAAATATCATGTATACACTTCCCATTATGTAACTAAGACAGATGACATTTTTAACGCAAGTCTATTGTTAAATCATACCACCAGTAAAGATAAAACGAACGGAGTGAAGTGAACATTTCCGAAATACAAAAAATATGCTGTAAAATGGATTTGACCTTATTGATGTTAACTAGAACCATTTTGCGACCCCTAGACGCACTTTGGCGACCCCAGTTTAAAAACCACTGCTTAACACGATTCATAACCATTACAATAAAAACTTACCTACGTAAATCATCCACCTTGAATCATTTTTGAAAGGAGACAAGATAAATATTCACAGCACATTACAGGGAAATACCACAGCACTTACGTCATGAAATGCATAAATTTTTCACAGCTCACAGTAGTTGCGTTAACCAAGAACATAAGAACAAGCTTTTTTTAAATCATCAATCAACCGAAAAGCGGATGCTCATTAGATATCATATTATTTGTGAGATGATCTCAGTTACTACAGTGACTATAACTATAAAGGTCGCACTGACACACTTATGTGTGAGTTAAGTATGTCTACCCACTACCCATCTGTGACACTACCCCATGTCAACCCATTGAGTCAAATGTCAACAATTAAACGATCATTGAAAGTCAAATGTCGAGTTGAACATATGAATACACTTTTATATGTACTTAACTTGAAAGTGTCCGCGTTAAAAGAATCAGATTTGACATTTAGACATTTTTCTAACCTTAGACGTCATCAGAAGCACTACGTCGCCTGAACGCTAAATTATCTATAATCAAATTATGTGGTTGGGCTAATCATGACTTGGGAAAACTTCCGGTTATAAGAGCAACTGGGAGTGTCTACAACAATTGCATCTTTTGTCAATGAAGTAATCAAATTATGATTATGATTACAATTCTTTTGACAGACAGTGTTGTTATTTATGTCGCTTATTCAACAATTTAATAAGTAGTTACTCAATATCTATTGACAATCCCCTATAACCAATCCTTCCATAATTGATATCCAATTGCTGAGGATTGATTGTAGATAAGTTGGACGGATAAGCTTCTTTTATCAGCGTGCATTAACCGAATTCAAAATGATATATTCAATTCATTAATAAATTGATTTTTATTAATTCTTCATTTCTAATTGGCACACAGAAGCAAAATCGCCAAATGTCTGTTGTTAAAAAAGGCATGATTTTTCTGGTCTTCCGAAACATTTTATACCAGATTTCAATACATTTTTGGGGGTTTGTCACGTTCAAAATTTTGTTTTGCTAGAAGAATAATTCTATAATAATTAAAAGCTTAGTGCAGCAAATTATCAGTCAACCGATATGAATGACTTCTGAGTGTCGAGTCACCTGTTATGTCTTAAGGTAAATAAACACCTTCACACGTCGATATTTCGTGATGTGACCTAGTTATAACTATTTAGGTCACAATGTAAACTAAGATGACATCAAAGAGTGAACAGAATTAACGTTAGTTATCTACAAGAGTCTGGTGAAAGAAGCAGATGGCCTCGTGTCGTCTAGTTATCTGACTTTGATATGGAGGTAAACTAGATATTTTGATTTGACAGTATTCAATTTGTTAGTTTGTTTCGTTTGCTCGCTCTAGAACGAACGAAGTCAAATTGTTGACTGAATTTTGCGTTTGCGTACTACTTTTTACACACCCATAGTTTGCCATCACATGTTTTCGCTTTAAGTCAATATGACCTGAAATCCGTGACCTTAACCACTCGGTAACAGGTGCTTAATTTTTTCGATATACTCACAAAGGTGAAAATAGTTCAGGCTGATCATAATAAGAACAACATTTTTGCAAAGGAAGAAATACAACGTCATTAGCGAACTATGCATTTTCGGCTTTTTGTAGGATAAAAATGTGTTACCACTAAGTGGGACATTTTCGCTAATTCTATTGTGTCCCATTTTATTGTGAAATATGTCAATCAGGCAAAAGCCAATGTTTCTCTTGTAATTAAATTACTAAACCATTACATTGAAATAGTACTGAATACATAAGTATTTGGCAACAATTTTCCACAACAAAGTATAATAATTTTTTTTTAATATACAATAAATCTATGGCGTTTGTATTTGTAATTTCGGCAATTAAATCTAACCCAAGCAATATTTATACGGATCAGTCAAGCGCACACCTCTTTAATGGTGCGTGTCATTTTAAGTCCTAAAATGAAATGTCTGATATTGTAAAGACAGTATTTTGTTTTGAAATGCTGTTCAAATTATATCGCTATTCAGGAAAGGTTATTCAAACTTAAAATAAGCACCGATTGAACCTAGCCACACGCTGTGATATTATAGGCGACGATGATGCTAGATGTTTTGCATTATTCATTCAATCAAAGAAGACCAGAAATATGCCAACTAATTTTACAAATATATCCCTGTCAGTGGCACATAGAGCATCCCTCGCCAGGTGGGGAAACTAAATAAAAATGTGGCAATTGTTCACCTAACAATCTCAAATACCTGACCAGTTAGCCGTCGGTCATCTGAGGTCAATAAACCACGTGATGCAATTGTATCCTGTAGAGGACACGGAAGGTCAACAGTGTGATAAATGTGATAAGAACAAGACATTTAGTTTTGGCATTCTTCAAAAGCTTGGCGCTCATTAATTTAACTTGGTGGGAGGTGTAAACTACCGATGGAAAGTGATTTTATTCAATCCCTCTTACTTTACTGAATACCACAGGGAAGTGATTCTTAACCCGAGCTTGGTGTTAAAGTAAATTCGTTTAAAGAGTTTACATAAAAAAGATGGATCAATCCATAGCTAAATTATAATTTTTATGATGAACACAGCGGGGAGGCCATTGTTGTTGACGCAATAACACATTTGAATAATGCGGTGGTCTTGATTGTTAAGTTTACGCAGAGTTTGAGTTCACACCGCCAAAACGTCTGCTAATCAATATATTATTAATAAATACATTGTTGAACCATTATTGTCTACTACAGACAGAAGAATTGCGTCTTAAACGCTATAATAATTGTACTGTGATACTAGGCAGAATCAATAAATTACTTTTATTATCTAACATGTATGTTCTTACATGGCTGAGAAGACGTTGTTCCTTGGAAATAATGATTACATTTTATATTAACCACAACACGGTTTTCAGACATATTGAGAATAAACAATGCAATGCATAATAAGCACCAACATACACACATTAAGTTGTGAAGCTTTTTGTTTGTGAACTTTATCTATTGTGATTGTTATCAGTTTTTGTATAACACAGAGTAGATGTGTCAAACCAAGCTCACGTGATCGTCCAAAAATAGCAATATGATTACGCGATGTAAAAGGTCAACATGATAAAGGCACTAAGTTGGTAGACGTTTGGCCTTTGTATCAAGGGAATTCCCCCGGTGAAATAATGAACACCAGGTAAAATTCATTCATTGCAAATTTGGGCTAATTCTCGTATTTTCGACTGGTATAATATGTAATTTTCGTGTTTTACATGCTCTTATTCCTTCTCTCCATATTTCTATCTTGAACATTATTCCTCGAAATTGTTTATTTTTGTCTTCATTTACATAATTCGATATTTCTGTTAATTTTATTTTTATTTTTTAAACAACTCGATTCAAAATGTGTACCGTAACAAATGAATGATTGTTTGTTTTCTTGCTTTCTTACCAATCGTCGTTCTGTCGTCCTACGCATATATATGCCTGTCTGCCGTGTACATTCTTTTGTCTGCCTCTGTCTTTATGTCTGTCTTTCCGTCTGTCTACCAATATGTATGTCAGTCTGTTTGCTGAACAATCTGTCTGACTTTAGGTCGCCTATCCATATGTTTCTCATATTTGCCGTCTGTGTTTATTTGTCTGCGTATATGCATATGTGTGCAAACGCATAATATGTCTTTTCCTGAACATCAATGTGGGTATCAACTTATCTAATTTGCCGGATCTGTTTTTTTTACTATTCTGTCTTTGGTTGTACTTTTAGCCCATAAATTAGCATCCACTTGAATGGCTATAAAAGATAACATTTACTATCTCCCAGATGATAACGTGTAATCTATTATCTATACATTGTTGTTTTTCACATTCATCATACAAATATGTGTGAATGTAGGGATTACGTGCAGATCATTACAGGACAATAATTATAATATCATCGATACGTGCAATAGTGCAGTGGTCCATATTTCATAATATTCAAGGCCGAATTACTCTGTGTTTTAAGCCGTGCTCCTTCGAGTTGATACAAATTGATAACCGTACGTCCTATTGAATTATTGTATTGTAAAACATATTATTTTTGGTGCTAATCAACTTTTTAATTACACATATTAGGTGTTATCCGGACCACATATTCAAGGCTTAGATACTGGTGATATTAATAGTTAACTAAATCTACTAACTTCTAGATACCATAAACCCAGTGTTTAACCATAATCAGTTTACAAATACAAATATACACACGATCACAATTCAGCTATTTTATCTAGAAATTCCTAAATCAAGCCTAAACAAATTTCTATCAAGATAAATCTTTCCCATAACAAAAACAAAATTTTATAAATGATGTGTGGGAATGTTGAGTTTTGAAGCAGACATGAAGTTTTTTCACCTGAATGATGTCGAGCAGAGCATCAGAGTTATCAGTTGGTTAAGATTTATGTCATCATGACTTGATAACATTTACCTCTCGCCTTCATGTCTGAATCACTAGAACTAGACGAGATGTCTTATCAATTTATCAATGTAAAAAGACAAGCACTCGAAAATTTCAGAAGGCAGAAATTGTAATAGCAACAGAAACACCAACCGAAAACTAACAAAAACAACATACAATATAAGAATATGCAATACAATTAACTAGCATTTTCGGTTATTTTCGAATTATGTGCTTTTTAAAGAAAATCACTTATACCATAGTATAGGAAAAGTTGTACTCAATGATGCTTGGTGAAATTATCAAACTATTTTTCATTTTGTTAATTGAACTTTGTGTGTGTTTTTAATTTACAATAGCCTATTTTGGTCCACATTGAAATACCGAATAGTGGCAACGGCATTTGGACGAAAAAATATAATAGTTGAATAGCTTATGGCTCAATTTACTTAGCCTTTCCTCCAAGGTGCAATTTTTGGACTTTATAGTCAATGAGCTTTTGTCCCAAGTTGTGCACCTGTTATCGGCCTAGTTCTGAATGTAAGACGTTGTGCACCTGGTATCGGCCTAGTTCTGAATGTAAGACGGTTTAACATGTAAAGTGAATTGCATTGAATTGACGTTATTAAGAGTGTGGGAAGTGAATATGCAGTGAACAAAACTATTCATTGTTTTCATTATCCGTATTGACTTCCCATAGCCTTATACCTGTATATTTTATTGCCTTGTATTGATTTTTAATCACAAATAGAGATTTATGCTTTTACACTCTATCGGTGAACCGAGATTATTGATTTCGAATCCTAAATATTTCACAGTCATTGAAAAGCACTTTGAGCTTACTCCAAAGGGAAAGCGCTATATAAATGCAATTATCAATATAGTGTCGAATTCCACACGACTACCTACCAGTAATATTGAATTCAATGCACCCTTCGGCGGTGTTAGGGTTTCAAAGTCTTCGTCAATACAAATGGTGTAATGGAAAGTTCGGTCCTGTAACGAATCTCCATTGCCCTTCATATGAGAAGTAACTTTCAAATGCGGCTACTTTCACACACAGTCAATATGACTTTTACGACCACCTGTATGTAACAAACAAAAAGTCCTTTCATTTTTAGTGACCGATCGTTCTCACTCCATAAGACGCCCCTAAGCCTCAAAAGTACCGAGCTGAAAACCACGCTCCTTGTTCAGTCAAAATCGCTCCCCTTGAATTTTTTGCAAATGCCACAAAGTAAAAAAGTATGCCAATCAGTGTCTTAAACTTATATTCCCCATTTAACGTTTTTTTTATGACAAAGATACTGTTTTTGATTTTAATATAGAGTACTAGTTTGAGCTCTATAGTTGTTTCAAATGCTAGTTTGATATTAAGTGACGTTTGGTGATTCGGCTATACTTTTGCTACCCTAATTATTTTACTCTATGATCTTCGTTTTTAACACATCAGTCAACATTCCCGCAATGGAATTTCTCAGCAAAAAATACAACACATTGACTGTTTGATTAATATATCTTAAAAACTCCACTAAGCGAACATCATTGGGTCAAATAGGATAACAACGATATTTTAATTGTTATTTATTATAGATGTTAATCTTAGATTAGTCCAGTTTCTGTCATGGAGCTTTTGCCATGTCTAACACTAAGTCATGACTGTCTGTCATATTTGTCACTTTAACTGTCTCTAATTCGGTTAAAAGCCATGGTGGCGCATGATAGTATGTTAATTGCAAACCCAACCAAGCATACGCAAGTAATTTTTTTGTAAATTATATTAATATATAAGATTATTTACGGATGTTGTTTTCTTCCCCATGTTGTTGTTAAGTCTTTGAATCTCGGTTGAACTGATTTTTTTTAAAAAAGCGTTACAGATGACATTTTGTTTAATATACGTCATGCTTTATGGGCACTGGGCACACTGGTGCGTTTGATTCGATAATAAAAATTGTCCCAAAAGGACATCAGATTGAAAGATTACGTTTTGCAACTTTTGTACGCTCTGTTTTGATATAAACAAAGCATGTTCAAAACGCAACCTTGGCTGCTAACAGACATCTATAGATAACGAATGTATTATGTAGAAGTCTAGAATATAATTATAAGTTTTACTACATATGTCATGTCATTAGAGTTTGAGTTAAGTGTTAGCGTCTTTCAATTTTTCATTCTTTATTGACCATATTAATTTTTATTCTATAATTGTCTTCTCTATAAAGACAACTTGTCCACAAAGACCATTTACCCCATGATATCAGTGGTTTCAATAGAAAAGTTTGACTGCATGTAACATACTGATACTCCCAACTAACCTAGCAGAAAGAAAAAAGAAGCCGTATAATAACAACAGCATTAAAAAAATCCAAATCCTAAAGCCTCTTTCACCAAGGGTTTGGTTGGGACATTTAAGTGGAACTTGGTTGTTTAATAATTTCGTGTTTTGCCAGGGACGAAAAAACAACAGAGATAAGTTCAATAATCTAAATGGTACACCATTATTAAGTAAGCAAAAAAGGAAAGTTTTGTCCCGTATTCGTGTTTGAATGTTGGTTATCAGTAGTAAATAGTCCTGATTGAAATGTTATGTAAGTAAAAATAATAAGTATAATACATTTAGCATAGTAAGTTGTATAACACAAACGAGTAAATAAACATATGTCTACGCTGACTGATATCACTTGGTGGCACTGACTTCTGGAATCGTTATCACAAATAAGACAGTAAGGTCAGGGTGATATAACAGTTAGGTGATAGGTGACAAATGACCTCTGGAATTACACTTTTTGTGCAGTGATAGGCTCTCTGCAATGACGTGTGACCTTTGACAAAACGTGAGCTACAATAATTTAACCTTTCAAAGTCATGGCCTTACTGAAAATTTAAAGGAAGCCCTGATTTATCTTTTATTTACAGTTTAAGTGGGCGAACCTTAAAAAATATGTACTAGTGCAGTCAGATATGTATAAATTTACACGTTTGCTGCTTCTTAGGAAGACAACAAAGAAACTGCCTGTTCCTATTAGGCGTCTTTCCAAAAAACAATAAGAATAATAAATGGCTATAGCCTGATGCTCTCCAGCATTCTACAACCGAGGAAATACTAGAGATAGGAATAATTCATACACTTAGATTGAAGAGACTTTTAATATCATTTGAAATTGTTATCAAAGACACATTTTATACACTTCATCCGCGTTTTACTGTGTTCTTACCTATCTAGTGGAAATAATTAAGTTTTGTTGTTATTTGGCGTTAAATTGTAGCAATGGCAGGAGACGACAATAGGAAAAAAATAATATATACATATGCTGTAAACTCACTGTCGTGGAACCATTAACTGGCATTCGAGCATAAGACCTTTTAACTTCTAAAATATATGTATTTTATTTGTCTGTAAATAGAATTGTCTATAAATCCTACACGGTGTTACAACTTTATACTTGATAAAATGCTAATAATAACGAAAGAAAATTCTCAACAATAATAACAACATCGATAACAACAGCACAAATGAAATATTACAACGTCAAAGCACATACGAAAATCACAACATGTTAGACGACTACTACAGCATCACTACTAACAACAATAACAATGAGTAAAATATCAACAACATCACAGCGACTTAAAATAATGAAGACATACCAAAGAAATCATCCCAGTTCATGGAGTGACGAGATATCCGGTCCATGTCATCCCGGCCGACCACCATCAGGTGGTTCCTGGTTTGAGCCCCAGTCTCGTGTGACATTCTGTTTTTCTTAGGCATCACACTGACACGATGAATTTGAGAGCAGTAATCGTCAATGGGACATAACCCCGAGATTAATCCATTCACAGAAATAATAAACTATGAGCTTATACTCCAAATGTAACTAAAGACTCATATTGTAGTCCGTTTGCACTTGGAAATGGTGTGACTTGTGAACTCATAATCTTTTCTCACATTTCGGTGCAGTCAAAGAAAACATGATCAGCAAGATCCACTTAAAAATCTGGAGTCGTCAGGAAATTCCAGTATAAAAATGTTGAATGCTCATTGTGGTATTGACAGAAGACGATCCTGTTTATTGTCCTACAATAAATGTTCACGGTCTATGCTGTAGTTCTGACAACATTAGGACAAGTCATTTACGATTATAACACTGTGTGCAAAAGGCAGAAATCATGACACAATAAGTTTATGATCAGGTCATAAAGTGAGGTCAAAAGGCGTGGATATTGTGTAAAGAGCTAAGACAACACATACAGACAGACGTCATACATTCATTTCGCGTTTTTAAGAATTTCAAACGAATAGTCAACAAATAAAAATAGATAAAAACCAGCCAAAGACAAGGGAATTCTTAACATTCTTTTGCCCATCCTAGAATATATAATGTGGTTAAATTAAAGAAATAAAAGATCGGGACAAGACAAAGCGTGTCAACTCATTAACCTTAAAGTGTTGTCATTAAAGACAAACAAAAGTGTACTTAATCTTTCTGCCCACGCCCCAACCTTCAAAAACTACACAAAAGAGCTCGACTAATAATGTCAAGTATAAAAGATTAAATCTTAATGAATTCTCTTGGCGTATGTGACGTTTGAAGTAGACAGCGAAGAAGTGAGCATGTGAAGCTCTTTATTATGCATTAAGTGTTGATTTGAATATCTCGAAAGCCATTTAAATAATGACAAGAACACGCCTTTCGAATCTAAATGCAAAATGTCTAAGGCCTTCAGGATTGAACATATTAGATGTCACAACCTATCAAGGAAATTCTAGGAAAAACACTCCTTCGCTTGAACAGGACCATAAACCATGGTGACAATTGAACAGTATTAGACATTGATCCAAGGTGATCCTATAATGGTGAATCATTGCTTTGTTCTGAAACCACACGACAAAATAGGATTGGCACAATCTTGTATTACAAACATCGGATTATACTTCATAGGATTTAAAGATTTATTTTAATGGTTTCAACTAGATTTGTCTTTGAAGCCAAGAAATCGTATTTTTGCTTTGGGGATCAAGATACCGGCATGGGGGTGAGAAACATAGGATTCACAAAGTAGCTTTATATAAATCAGACTTTTCCTAAAACCATAGATGTACGAGCCAGATGTAAGCCAAATTATGGCTAATCCCGGACACTCTTGGAAAATTTTCGGGTAAGAAAACAACATCTCCTCTCTCAGATATGTAAGAGCAATAACGTAATGTCCTAAATTGATTATGATTAAATGTATTTCTACATATTGCAGTCAGCAACACATGCGTATTTCAAACTGTTTTAATACAGATATGAAGTTATTCTTACACATGTACAACCGTAAATCAAAGCTGGTCCTATCTCTAATCAAGACAATTAAGGAAACAATTAGAATGAAAAATACACGAGACAAACGGAAAGAAGAAGGAAGTTAGGAAGACGGAAATCAGACCAAAGAAAAGTAAGTGTCTCATCAATTAATTTTGTTTCAAGTGATTAAGTCAAATAAATGATAGAAGAAATATAACTCAATACGATAATATAATGAAAAATAATGTAAGGGGAGATAACTTAAATCTTATTCGAATTAACGTTCTTCAAGAAATGCAAACACAGAGACGCATGATAAGACAGCACATAAAACACACATACATACGCATTTACGCACATTATACTAACAGGTGCAGAAAAAGACACTATCAGACATAGAGATAGACGGGATGGTATTCTTCTACAACTCTCTTAAGCAGGACAGCTGCTAAATGACTAATTGCAAATGAGTTATGACCCATTAAGGGATAGAATCAACGACATTCAATTCCCGAGGCAGACGTCCTTAGGCCACCATGGATGTGTTCCGACAACTGGAAACCAAAAGTTCGTGGGTTTTAAACATATTGCGCTAAGTAGGACACACAGATTGCAGATGTAAAGAGAAAAAATACGACACTAAATACTATAATGCAAATCATTTGTTGGAATGTAAGACCAACAGTGTTTACACCTCTGACAATAACACGTATTATCGATATGTAAACATTGGTAAATGTTGACCTTGTTTTATGACCTACTTTATTTCTTTAAAATTTATTAAAAATATATAGTATACGTTAGGCTTCACGAGACATTAGTCGCATAGGTCAAAAAGTTATTATTATAATAGTGTATAAAATAAACATTGGCACGTGGAGAGTTGATGGATTATTCTGTATTCAATGGTTAATATTTCCGTCTTCCCGATACAGTTCAGTATTTTAATCACCAAAGCGTGAAATTTGGGACACCAATGATAACCAATAATGCGACACGCGTCGGTAATTAAGTAGATATAATCTATACTGTTTGTAATGTTTCTTATCTTCAATGTATACGACCCCGCGTGTTTTATCAATGACTTTTCTCGTTGTGTATAAGTGCAGTTTATCATTCTTGTGATAAGTTGTGAGCTCGCTTCAGTATATTTTCTTATCTTAAATCTGACTTGTTTTAAACTATTTCTCAACCGTCTCTGAACTATTAATCTTTACCTGGTTTTAAGGTTAAATCAGATGCATATATATTCCACAAATATCCATTTCATTACAAATATGCCTACTCGAAGTGAGTAAACAACTCGAGTTAACACTTTCAAGACGTTTTGAATCAACATAAAAAATAAAAATGAATCATAAACCTGCGTGTAGACTGTATACTCAAGTATTATTCCAAGTGTCTATGCTCATAGATATCCGCATAAAGATAAACATCGCCTTGTGTCGAATTAGATTACAAAAACTTACAAATAATCATTTATATCGTATAACACAAGAAACGAACCGAACTCTTCTTCGTAATGAAAACAGCTGGGGTTCTTCAGAGATAATTTCGTTTTAAAAGGTGATAAGGTGTTAAAGAAAGGAAAATGCACACAACCAAGAAACACAAATAATGCAAAAGTGTAACAAAATAACGATTTACAATAATTGAGAAAGATCTTAACGAATGATACAAATGAGGAATTTATTTTGAGTTCATGCGCAGGATTACAAAAATGTCAAGCTTTTTGTGTCTGGAAGTCATGTAGAGGAACGTGTAAGAAACCACCTGAACGAAGGAAGCAAGTCTTTGTTTACTTCCAGGTAACTATAAATGATACGTTTTGTCTATATCTTGTGGAGATTACTTCCCTTGATATGAGCAGACGGTTTATCTATTTCTCTGTATCTTTGTCTCAAGGTTCTTAAAATACTACAGGTGGTAACGTTAGATGGTTTGCAATGTTGCAATTTAAAGTAAACGTTTTTTATCGTGTATGTAAGTGCAAGTTATTTATTTCTTGGCTCCTATCACTCTGATCAATTGTTCGTTCTCTTTTGTTCATTCTTTCTTTCCAGCTTGCGAAGAAAAAAGAGCTTTAGATTTTTAGAATATAATATACAGCCGAATTTGCTTTAAAGACCTTCCAATAAAAACCTAAAAAATCTAAAGGCCGGTGGTCTGGATTGACCTTATTAGTTTTTTCACTATAATTGACTTCTCTATAAAGACAAATTACCTGTAAAGACTTGACCTTATTAGTTTATCTCTCTAGTCTCTCTATAATTGACATCTCAATAAAAAAGACCACTTGCCTGTAAAGACTTTCAAACATGATAATCAGAGGTCTTTATAGACAAATTTGACCGTATTCAGCAGTCATTTTAGGCATTTAATTTAATCAACTTCAATTGACCGAACGTGTCTTGACACACAGCTAAGCATACATGAGTAAACTACATATAATTTATATAAGAATATATAGACACATAGATGTCAGATCAACGAAGAAGAGAAACGCAGACAAATTAATATAGAAACACACTGTCATTCACAAGAATGAAGGAAGAATTAAATAGTCATACACATGTAATTGATGGACAAACACAAAGACATACAACAAATCAAACAGTTTAACAAATACATGGAAAGGAATACGAAAACTTAAATTTAAAACCGTAAGAAGTAAGACATACAGGTAGACGGACAAACACAAACAGCAGGACAGACAGACAGGTGGACACACAAGACTGCAGACAAACATATTATAGTCAAGACACATCAAATAAAATCAAAGTTGATTCCCAAATTGTTTCAGAATGATGAGTGGATATATAATACGGATAGATGAAAGTGCATTACGATTCCATCCAGACTTGATTCGTCTCGGGATACGTGTTTGTGTGATAAAGGTTCCGTTACGAAGTTCCCAACTTGTTTTCATAATATGCCGTTGTTTGTACATTGCAACAGTTACACAAATAAAGGCCAGATGTAGAGTGTTTGGTTGTTATCTTATGCTGTGCATTATGATGTTTTATCATCCTGTATAAATGCATATACAAGCAGGGCGTGATCGTGTGAAAATAATTAGTTACATATAGAGAGAGTAAAGGGGTAAAAGAAAGATAGATTGCGCGAACACTAAGGGATATAAAGAGAGAAAATGAGAAAAAATACAAGATGCAAGAGATAGAGAAAGAAAGTGCGAGAGCGAGAGAGAAAGAGAGAGAGAGAGAGAGAAAGAGAGAGAGAGAGAGAGAGAGAGAAAGAGAAAGAGAAAGAGAAAGAGAGAGCAAGAGAAATAGAGAGAGAAAGAGAGAGAAAGAGAGAAAGAGAGAGAGAGAGAGAGAGAGAGAGA
>JAUUEB010518681.1:0-17614 GCA_032362205.1 Clione limacina | reverse complement strand
TCTGTCTGTCTGTCTGTCTGTCTGTCTGTCTGTCTGTCTGTCTGTCTGTCTGTCTGTCTGTCTGTCTGTGGACACGACAACTCAAGAAATATATCACTCATTGACTTAAAATCTTGTGCGAGGGTATGTGACGCTACTCGTTTGTCTGTCTGTCTGTCTGTCTGTCTGTAGACACGATAACTCAGGAAATATACCACTCATGGACTTAAAATCTTGTACGATGTTGTAAATCTAGCAATATCTGTTAACAATTGCCAGAGTAATGTATTTTAAAGTAATTACCAAATAATGATAGAGAAATACTCGATTTTCTTCATCACTGTATCATGAGTTCTTCATCCGTATTAAAGATGCGTGCGGTGCGAATTTGAATTAATACAACTCTTTACGCGCTGTGTGAAAAGCATTTGTAAGGATTGTGGCATTGCCGGAGTGTGTTCACTAACATTTTTGGCGCACCCGGCAAGCATTTCCTGAATCGGTTAAAGTTACCCAAGCAGTAATTTAATTTTAAATATATAATTTTATAAAGCTTCATTTCTTTCATTTTACGTTTAAGTAATTATGACATGGTAACTATTTCATTTTACATAAGGTCGGGTTTGTACTCTTTCTGAGTACTTATGTTTCTAGTTATTATTATTATCAAAAAATACCAGAAACATTATTTTTCTGACAGATTAAAAACCCGACACGACCAAATACAGTAAACAATGCTCCAGTATTATCACAGTACATAATCTTTTCTGTCACAATTTAATCTCCCTCTAGCCAGATTTGCGATAAATAAGCAGACAATCTGACGCTGTTTTTCACTTTCAAAAAACATGCTAACAAATAAGGTGTAATCGAACTACGCTGTATTTAGTATTTTTAAGTTATGTTATGACTATAGTCCGTTCAACTAGAAAAAACAAAGTTTTTCGCAATTTTTTTTTATTTATGCGAATTTTCACTTGTCATTTTAAATTGATATGTTTCTCATATTTCCTTTTTGTATCATACCTGTTTCAAAAATGTGTATACATTCTAAAGGGTACCTACCGCGGAAAAACACATTTTCTTGCTAAAAAGACAAAAAGTACACATTTTTTAAAGGGTTAACAATCAAAACAATCGAATATAGAGGTCAGTGGTACCCCCCCCCTTAGGTCCGACTGTCCACAAAGTGGGTGGGGGGATAAAACATACTTCTCAAACATAACCAAAGGATAAGTGAATAAAAGATTAATTTGAAAAGAAATCATGGAAGTTATTTACGAAAAAACTTTTTGTTTTCCAGTGGAACGAACTATAGTAGCTCCCTTTTGCCCATGTATTTAGGTTGACATTTAACAATAGGTCAATATTATTTAATAGTTATATTTTTATCACATTTCAATGCATTTTGAAACATGAGTACTTAGACAAGTCCGACACAAAGTAAAACAAATTATGATAGCGCGTTGATGAATTCCACTGCTGGTAGTTTTAGTCGAGAACAACCTGAATAATAAATATACCAGATTATTCCTTACGGTTTCCGTGCATTCAATAAGGGCCTTTTAGCTTTTCGAACGGAAGGACAAAATACTGACAAGATATAATGGAGGACAATTGTGCGTATACAAATTATCTAAAGATGCCCTTTACTCAGGTAATTGCAAATTGCTGTTTATAAAAGGCATCTTCGTGGTGTTAATTTACAACATCGTAGCTCGTTTCACGTAAATTAAATGCACATATTTTTAGTTGTCATGTTCACAAACAAAAATCAAACATACAGACAATCGCGAAGACCACATCACCGTCTCTTACTAAAAACGCAAACAATTTAAATGCCTTTTGTTTTCTAATCAATTTTATTTGTTTCCATGATTCACAGCGTATATATCATCCAGTCACAGTGACACTTCAAAGATTCTATTTCTTCATTCCAAGTATAAAAATTCAGCCAACCCCAATCTATGGTGCTTAGATCCGATTGGGTTCCTTCGAGCGTTTTGTGAGTTCCCTTGAACTTAGTGTCAACATAAATTTTTATCCGGCAGTTGGGCCTTACTACTAATGATGAGACTTCGTCGCTCCAAAAATTGTATAAAGACCTCTCTTCTCCGTTATAAATGCTTAGATTTGTTCCCGAACAATCACGATTCTTGTAGAGCCGAGCACACAGCCGCTTGCTGTCATATTTAACAGGTAGTTGACTAGGTTTTGGACACCACCATCTACCATGGACCAAAACAATAACACAGAGTGCAATGAAAGTGGATACAATCTTTCCATCCATTTTTATCACAACCTGAAACAAAAATACACATTATCTTTCTTGTCTGACCATAAGTAGCCTCTCATTTGTTTAGAGTCTAAATATATCTACATAAAAAACTTGATATTACAATATTTGTAAATTGTTCATGTTATAGGTTTCTATTTATATGAATGAACTTCATCAACTAATTAAATTAAATGTTTTAAAATAATGTCTTATTCATGTTTGTACCGGCTTTGTAAATTGTATATGAATATTCTAAGCAAATAATCTAATATAATTTAGTTTCTCTTGCTTATTTCTCTATGTTATTAAATATCAGTATACTTTTGCATTCACTTGCTTATTTCATTGTTTTGTTATTCTCTGGTGTATTTTCTATGTACCCGAGTTTAAAAACTTGTGAAACTTGTCAAACTTGTACCTTCAAACTTAATGAATAAGAGGCTGTTAGAGTGCTGATTGAGAGGTTTTGTTTGCGTGTTTTTTCAGTTCATTGAATGTCTTATATTTTTCTTCTTTTCTCTACATTTTTTGTTATATTTTAAAAATTTTCATATATCATGTTAATGTTATTGTAAATGGTTTAACCTTTTGGCTTATGGCATAAAACACTATTTGAACTGGAACTTCAAAATAATAAGTCTTTTGGGGGCACTACTGGTTGAGAAATCGTGTGAGAAAATCACCTAGCACAATTCAAATTACTCCCGCGATTCTATGGTGTTTGTTTTAAATCTAATATGAAAATTGAGAAACACAATAACTCTATAAGTAACAGTGCAAGTTTTACACATATTAGGGTTGCCAAATAACACACGTGCATATATAAGTCAACATGGCTGTTATATATCGCAGTTGCAAAACCTGCCACACACACCTCATATAATAGTTTCAGTTTTTTTAGATGAACTTAGTCACAAATTCACAAATTGCAGTGAATTAAAAATGATCTCCTAACAAAACTACTATCATTTCACATAATCAGTTTAAAGAATATCTGTCTAGTTTCAAAGTATAATTCATGAGCATTATATTATATCAGTGTTTATGTCTCGTTATTTCGTAGTCTATGATAATTTGAACACTGCATCGCCGGTCTCAGTGCTTACCAGTAACTCGCCATAATATGATGTCTAACTTATTACCCTTACCTTACTCGTGCACTTTCACTGCCAACAAACATAACCACGTTTTATATATTTTGAAGGTTAATATCGATACTTGTATATGCATTTTGATAGTTTGACTTTGTATTTGTATTCTACAAAATGCGATATAAACATTTTAAACAACCTTAGCTAGTAACATTGAAATTCAATTATCTTTATTTATATTTGCCTTTCAGACGTAGGTAGGTAGGTTGGTCTAAAGGTTATTTAAGAATTCGTACTATTATTTGCACAGCTCGCCAGCGAAAAGCAGGACTTCAAAAATTCCCATACTAATTTTAAAAGGTCTCTAAATACCTAAGCAACTGTACTTTGGGGGTATCTGCAGTTTTCATTTGTGCTGCTTGTTAAATAATTTTTAAAACGATATTTGTATTAAATTATTTACTTAAATACGATATGACCCCATTAGAAACGGATGTTCAACACCGCGTAGCCTTTGATGCGCACCAGATGTATAATGAATGGACATTTTCTCCGGAAGGTACAATGTTCGACACACCCACATTTAAAACATTAGAGGAAATACCGGGTGTTTAAAACTTTTAAAATAATATTTTTTGTAGACATTTTGAGTATTTTAGATATTTGTGATGCTAAAATTGCAATGAAAGGTAGCGTAACGACCAAAATGGACGAAAGGTGGAAAGCGTCTGGGTTTTGAAAGTGGTTTTCTTTCAAGAGTAAAATATTTGCGCGAATACCTTGCATGAATGGGGGAGGTTAATATCAATAATGAATTTAAAACTTAAGAAGATGATTGGTTTTTTGACACTTTCTTCTTCTTTTTTCTTCTAATGCTGAGTTTATTATTAGATGGAGTACAAGGTGTTTACAACTTTTAAACTAATATTTTTTGTAGACATTTGGAATTTTTCACTGCCACTTTTGAATATTTGTGATAATGAAATAGCAATACGAGGGAGCGTAACGACCAAATCGACGGATTGAGGGAGCGTTTAGCGACCCACAATTCTAGCTTTGAAAAATTCTATTCCAACCATATTTAGTGTCAAAATATGTATACATCAGCTTGAATTTACACTGATGAAATATTGCAGGGTGCAAATTCTTTGTTTTCAAACGACACTATAGCTAAGACTGGAAGGTTTAAACTTAAAAATCGGACCCAAGATATAAACACGTATTAAATCTATCACCCCTCCACGCTGGTATTTATGTGACCTGAGATATCACCCCTTCAAGCTGGTTTTTCTGTGACCCGAGCTATCACCCCCCCCAACTGTTTTTTCTGTGGCCCGAACTATCACCCCTCCAAAATGGATTTTCTGTGACTCGAGCTATCACCCCTCCAAACTGTTTTTTCTGTAACCCGATTTATCACCCCTCCAAGCTGGTATTTCTGTGACCCGAGCTATCACCCCTCCAAGCTGGTATTTTTGTGACCCGAGCTATCCCCCCTCCTAGGCTGGTATTTCTGTGACGCGAGCTATCACCCCTCCAAGCTGGTATTTTTGTGACCCGAGCTATCACCCCTACAAGCTGGTATTTCTGTGACCCGAGCTATCACCCCTCCAAGCTGGTATTTCTGTGAGCTGAGATATCACCCCTCCAAGCTGGTATTTCTGTGAGCTGAGCTATCACCCCTCCAAGCTGGTATTTCTTTGACCCGAGGTCTCACCCCTCCAAGCTGATATTTTTGTGACCCGAGATATCACCCCTCCAAGCTGGTATTTCTGTGAGCCGAGCTATCACCCATTCAAACTGGTATTTCTGTGACCCGAGCTATCATTCCTTCAAACTGGTATTTCCGTGAGCCGAGCTATCACCCCTTCAAACTGGTATTTCTGTGACCCAAGCTATCACCCCTCCAGGTTTGTATTTCTGTAACCCGAGTTGTGCTTGTTATCACAGCCTTGTAAGAAATCCCTGGCAAAGAAGAAAATCTTAATCATATCCCTGTCGCTATCAAGTATATATCTTTTTAAGACATCATTTATCATTTTTAACACATAGTTCAAAATATACCATCATTTCTGTCGTATGAATACTACATACAGTTCCGCGTTCTATCTGTCGTTTTTTCACAAACTTTAACTCAAAAAAATCCCCCCTCCTTTCATGTCAATTGTGTGTACGCTCTCTTTTAAATGTTGTAATCCAAATATCATATTATAGATAATCTGTCTTCTTTATTTGTTTACCTCACCTGTTAGTAGTGGGTCACCTAACTCCTATTGTTTTTAAATAAATTCCCAAGTCATAGTCAGATTAGTCACGTGATTCCGTTACTCAATTCATTGTGAGATGTTTATGATTACAGAAGGCAACTTATAGACAACTTATAGACAACTTAGACAGAAAACATTAAGTAGTAACATATGTTTCTGTGTCCTCTAAGGATCGAAAGTATGGTAAGTTGAGTCGCTAGGATAAATAAAAGCCATTGCTCCCCCTCCCCTCTCCAGCCCCATATACTTAAAAGGTTGAAAGCCTTTGACCGAGATAAATGTTCGGTTTTCATCGGGTTTTTAGGATTATAGTTCGGTGTCTTTTGTTCTCTCCGGAAAATTAAGAAAAGTTATTGACAATATTTGCAAAAATATCTGCCTTGTATAATCTAAGACAATACCGATACATAATAATAATCATATGTAATTACAGAGTTTTTATTTATCAGCGATCACTGGTGACATGAGGCACTTGGACAGATTCTCATTACGAATGTGATTTTTTTCGAAGTAATCTAAGGTAAATGTTTTACAATTGGACCCTTTATTAGCCTAGGCATGACTGGAACAAACTGGCTTCAAACATAACCAAGCACCGCCTTTCTAAATGTGATTATATAAGAATGTCGTGTAACGTTTGTCTTCTTCCTCTTTATCAGTTCATTCTAACCTTGGTAGAGTCACTGATTTCCTGGTACTGACGGTGACCACTTTAAACTGGTTTAACTGAAACTGGAACACGTTACAGCTTTTCCAACAAATACAAAGCCATATCAAAGATATGATGACCAGTTGTCCTACTTATTGACATTTTTGTTATATCTTTTAAACCCCTTTCAAACTCTTATCATATATGCACAGACAAAACACAAGCTCTGATAATGACATGGCGTAAATCTAGCTGATATGATTGGGTTGTCTGATAAGAATTCAGCAGTTTGACTTCGGAAGAATTTTCCTTCCCGAAAAGAAATTTTATCTCCAAAAGGAAATGCGGAAGGAAATTTAAATTGGAAGGAAATTCTCCAGTTTCCTTTTTGTTCTTTGTTAACTACCGTATGTGTATAGTATCAATAAATAAAATTCACGTGTGATATTATGTTGTGATTTAAAAGTGTTAATTGTTTACAAATCCTACATAAGAGAGGAAATGTGGAAATAACTTTTACTTACTGGAAAGAAATTTTGACGAGAAGAAGGAAATAAGGAGGAATTTTCTATCTTTCAAAGTGGAAACACTGTAAAAATTGTCTGTTATCGAACAATTAAAACTAGCGTCCTCGCCATGTTTGAATCACTGTTGAAGTTGTGCATCAGTCGGAGAGGTTCGGTTCAGACGGGTTCCCCTGTCACCCCAGGGTGAATAGTGTATAGTTCCAGTTACTCTGTCTTTGTAGGACATCTTAGGCCAACATCAAGTCACGTGTGACAACCATCTTGAAGGAGTTACTCACAGGTATGTAGATTATATAGATTCTTATCTTTATGAGTTTATTTTCTAGATGTGATGATTTGTTGACTGGGCCAAATGTCTATACTATTTCTTTTGTCGGTTGTTTAAACAATTTAGTGTGGTCTTAGTGGCTCTCTTTGTGTCTTTTCTCCAAGTTAAGGCTTCATAAAATCCCTTAAATTCTACTTGAAAACTGAAATGATGCAACAAACAGCTTTTATTTGATCATACTCAAACACTCAGTAATGAATGTGTATACATGATATTTTACAGTGAATTACTGAGCTTAAAACATAAAACTGAATTATAATTTCAAATTTTAAATCATATCTTAGCAATAAGGACTTTATTAGCTATTAATACCCTTTCATTTTTAGATCACTGTCTCTTTCTTTATTAGTTCCAGTGGGCATCAACTGCCCCTCTTTATAATTAGAGCATGCATTTACAAGGGCCTCCTTAAATATTGCGATGTTAGAAGCATTACCATTCAACAAAAAATTCATTGATAGTTACTCTATGTGTAAAACAAATTTCCTTGTATCAGTTCTACAAGATTCATAGAAATGATTTTTATTGTGGTCTCTACTGGGTTTTTTTTACATACTGACGGCATACACAATTTATATAATTTGTTCCAAGTAGATAATAAGAACGTCTCAATCATTTTAACAACGCTGAAAAATGTTTTTGATTTTCTGCGTTTGAAGTTGTTAATTCATAAGACCGAATCAATAAAGGCATGCGATGAACTTGATGTTTGTTTTCATAAAAGAGATGTGAACATGTTCTGAGATTTTTTAGTAACGACCTAGATGTACTCCTTATACGATATCTAAAAGAAACAACATAACTTACTTTGTCCTAGAATCGGACGCAAAGTTATTTTGTATCCATTATTTCTGTACTTGAACCGTATTGACCTACATGCATCATATCACCTGTCGCATAGTGATAGTGATTCAACTTACTTCAAATTGTGTGTTTTCAATATTTAATACACTGCTTTTTTGGTTTGAATGGGAAGAGAATGTCTTATGTATGTTTTTTACTCAAATGCTACCTAATTATCAAATGTACGCATTTTTGTTATTTACTTCATTGTAAAATCATAACCCCTTCATTGTATTCAAATGAGGGAGTGGGGCAATGAGATCCCTACTATTGAAACTGAGATTTATATCCATCTGTCGAGCTCTAATATTCTCAAATCTAATGTAGTTACACAAATGTTGTCCACACTAGTGTTGTATTATTGTGTATTTCTTTGCATATTTTCCAACATTTTTAGCTCATCTAAAGTTGCCTTTTACATAATTCCCGTTTTTTCCTTCAGTTTCCATTCCAATGATTAACCAAACAATAAAATGTTTAATTATCTCAATTCGCGCTCGTGTATGATTAATCGATTTTCTTTGATTTCTCTGTATCTAACTTAGGTTCTTTAATAAACGGAACGAACAATGCAATTTTAAGATCAAACAATTGATTGGAATCCTCAATTTTTAAACTCATGACCAGAGTTCTTATAATTAACCAAAGGTGTGTCATTTTATTTATGATATTATTTATTCATTTGGTTTTGATATCGTTGCGTTATTAAACCTTAATTTTTAAACGTCAGCGAAATAAACCAACGATGCGTCACTTTATTCATCATGTCGTGACTAAGGATATTAAGTAACATGGACATCTTGGAATTTCTAATTTATTCCATAATTTCTTGTAAGTTTCAATTACATCAAACCATATGAAGAAATGTCATTCCATGTCATTGGAGACATTAGGCAGTTATATGACAATGGCAAAACAGCGTCAACACGTCATAAACTTGACAAAAACAATTATTTAATTATGAGTCATTAGACTATAAGATTCCTTTCAATACTTTATTAAGTTACCTAGATTCAAAAATACAAATTTAATTTAATCAATCATCTCTACATAACAAACCCTATTATCTAAATGGATTCTCCCTGCTGACGTAAATCAATGATGACAATAATCCCCGAGACAAAATAATGATTTTCTTTGATAACTCACGAATCAAATATCCAACAATATTCTAAAAATAACTTTTTTAATCACGACACGAGACTTGAGTTTCCCCGAGATGACAATTGATGTCTTACGTCATCACGTGGTTTTATAATTTGTTGTTTTTAAATGTCAAGCCATAACTAATCAATTACTGACATTTTATTGAACTTATACTTGTACTAAAACTGATTATAAGAATTATATTTCTTTCTTTCATTCGCTTTCACTCTAATGGAGTCAATTCTTTTACATTTAATTAAAGTAATACTTGTGAGAGACCAATAATTAGACGTATGTTTGTTTCTTTGTTTCTTTCGTTTGCTTTCACTCTAATGGGGTTAATTCTTATTGCTAACTACATTTTTCATCAGCGTCCTTTTTTTTACATATTAGACTTACCACAGACTCTTAGTTGTTGTTACTTTGTATCGTCTCTGTTACGCGACTTGTTTTCATTAGAATATCTGTAATTACCATTCAGTGCGTCATAAGAAGAGTGTTAAGACAATTGATTTATATAACTCGGACCGTTTGTATCAGTTGATGATTAAATTATGCTATAATTTTAAGACATGATGATATTGTATGTAGAGCTTAAAACATAAATTATGTCATTGGGGAAAAGTTTGATACACAAGTATACACTAGACATATGTTGCATACGACAAGAACAATTTCTAAATAGTCGCAAAAAAGGGAAATTGCATTTATGAGATTTCGAAAACTTAAACTGATAATTTAATCTTTTTTTAAATAAACTAACAAATATCTGTAACTTTTTACCTACGGATCATTCTAGAATTGATAGTCATTTCAATCACTATAACTCACGTCTGAACTTAAACCCATATTCGAAGACACAAACACTAAGACTTATATTGATTAATAAGATCTTTGTGGGGAGATGCTGAGCTAGCAGTTTTATCCACGTGTTTTGGTACGCTTGAACGCGTGATAACCGTTTTGTCTTTTATCCTTTATAAACCACCTGACCAGCTTAATATGTCTTAAGGCAATCTAACAACGGCAATTACGATTATCTATGCTATCCCGCCAGCTTATGTAAGTTATATATCCCTTTCTCCTTTCAATGTGTGAAATTTGTGTGAGGATTAATCAATAATTCTACTTATTTTCAGTTATCTTTGGCTTCATTTTATTATCATCTTGATATATTGATATTACAAGCCTTGAAACAAGTGGTGGAAAAAACACTGGGAATATTGCATTAATATCAATAAATTGTTGAACATCAAAAGATATTAAATTTATCTTCTGATATAAGATTTCCTATGTCATGAATGATGATCTGCAAACAAACTGATTAAACTGGGTGATTATTTATGACGTTTTCTGATCGAAAAGGAAGTATATAATTTATGAATTATGGAATTTCAACACAAACACTAAAATTACGAAATTGGATATTTTTTTTAAATGCCATCTTTTATAGTTTCAATATTCTATTAGAGTCCCCTTCAAATTGCACATCTATTATCAATGCGAAAAAGCATTAAGACGCCAATATCAGTCACATTTTCTGATTCCATTGAGAATCAAATTAAGCTAGAAATATATGAAGCTTACATAAAATGTCGAATAAAATGTTACCTATATATGGCATTTTTTAAAATAAATATGTTCATTTATATGTGTATTTGAAATAAGAATATTCTTCTAAAAGAAAGAATAAACTGAAATTAACATGGTCTCTGTATGAAAGTTTTCAACCACCCGATAAGAAT
Organism: Clione limacina; assembly: GCA_032362205.1. Classification (NCBI taxonomy): domain Eukaryota; kingdom Metazoa; phylum Mollusca; class Gastropoda; order Pteropoda; family Clionidae; genus Clione; species Clione limacina. Next base: position 6,761 of record JAUUEB010518681.1, on the reverse strand, counting down.
AACAACTTTTGATTTACGACATAAAAGGAAGAAGAAACAACGAATTTAAGGGGGTGCGCCTCTTTAAAACCTAAACCTTCTTACCTTCTTAAAGTAAAAATGGAAGTACCGTACGGTCTACTTAACAAGCAAGATTAGACAGTTTTAGAGAAGGCTTGATAACATGAACTTTGATCCAAACATGGTTTGTTAAGCAATTTAAGATTGGGATTAGTTGAACCAAAGCATGTAATCCGTTAATTGCTTATCAAAAAAGATTAATACAGAGTCATCATGAGTGTCCCGTGTGACCAGCATGTCAAGTGGGCTGATCATACTGACCAACGGTCACAATAATCAGATTAGTTATGTTATGAAACAGCTTGTTTTTGAAGAGTATTATCTTATTTTGTTTTTGTACATGAAGTGTAAGCCGCCAAGGACAACGTCTGAATGCACTAATCACGTAAGCATGTTTAACTCCGCCCAAGTTACATAGTGGTGAATGGTGAATGCTTTTGGAAGATCAGCATACCAACACGTGCAGCTTATCCTTAATTCATACCAAACATATTATGGGACGTCACTACGTTTGGTTGAACTCTAGTAGATGATATCCTTGACCCTGTGGCGGTCTCTGGCGGTCTCTGCCAACTCGCCCTTCCTGCTAGTACTGCTCGGGCGTAGTGCATACAGCAATGAAGCATTTGGAAGTTTATTCATTTTCTTAACTTTTTTTAAATCTCAATTTTAACGACTTCTATAGTGTGTTGGATGGTAGTGAGATATGTGAAATGAATGTAGGACGAAATGTGTGCTACATATCTGTGTGCTGACAACACGAACACATTATAAATACAATCGCCGCTATAACGACAATGTGTCGATGAAGGCGTTACAAACTTACCATCTTGCAAAGTTTCTCTACTTTTCTTTCTTTCTTTTTTCCAATGAAACTTATCCGCCAAGAGAGAAAACATCTAGATTTGAGACATATATGACTTCATCCGTTTGTCTTACAAACAAGTATGTTTGTCACATACAGTTCCGGTTATGTAACTGTAAGCCAATCAGCTTACTCGTTGTTGTGTAACATCAACTTGAGTACATGACTTGTTGGGGTATAAATATACACATTTATATAATAAAGAATATATGTCAAAGTGAACGTTATGCAAACATATTTTTATCATTAATGACGAATGATTAGTGTATACCAGAACTTATTTCTACAAAAACCCATAATTGCAGTTTACCCAACGTCCTAATTAGCATGTATTTCTGGTAACTAATCACTAATCACACACTATACCGAGAGTTGATTCCATCACACTCGAGTCACGTCATGGCCATATATGTTACTATATTTAGATCTATATTATTCAATATGTTCTATTAATAATACATGACAGCGTATTGATTATGTGACTGGATGTAAACAATCTGGTCAGTTCACTAAGTAACAACGCGGTCTATTTAATCAATATATAGGAGAAAATACAACACCTGAAGACTTTCTTCTAGAACGTTAGCTGATCATGTACCATGTGGTCCACACAGTTTGCAGACGACAAGTTCGCCACGAGGTTGATCACCAGTTCTGCTGACGCCTCATATGAATCAGTTATAACGGAATTCTCATGATATCATTTCCTCTTCTGTCTTTGATCTTGTTTAGTGCTTCTGCTTTGTGAGTTCTCTTGGAGTAAAAATCAAACAATCAAAGAAAGTATGCATGAGATTTACTCGTAATTTGGCGTTTCTTTTTTTTTTTATTAAATAATAATCTTTTTTTTTCAAACCTCATGAAATTAATGTTGTTCATCTTCTTTAAGCTGATATTTGTGTATTTCAAACGTCTTAAACGCTTCCAGAAAAAAAATATCACTATTATCGAGTTAAAATATTAAGCTTAAGATATGTTTTAAACAATCTTTGATTTGTTGCATTCTTAGTCTAACGTAAATCGTAATTTATTTCAATTATTTTTAGAATTGACTTTGTAGTTTTAAGTTAAAATAATGCTTGTGTTCTTCCAACGCTTTCCAGCTTCGGTACTAAAATAATTTTATTTTATTCATTTGGAATATAGAGTAAATTGTACTATTGCACTATAGTAACAATATGTGTTTACTCACTAAACTGAAGAAAAATACCATGTAACCTACCAGGTGTACACTATATTATTTATTCCATACAAAGTAAGGGTCCATTAGTTTTGACTGACAACAGCTTTTAGTTCTGGGATATCTAAGTCACAAACTTACAACAGTTGATTGTTAGTGTGTTTGATGTTTAAGCACAGACATCAGATATGTTTGGTATTTTTTCCAATTTTTGCTATTTTACAACCAAAATAAAGCAACACCATCACCTAAAACACTTAGAAACATTCTATGATCTCACGCACAATGAGAATAAAATGTTAACTCTCATGTTTTATTACTGTACAATAAATGTGGCTAATAATTTATCGCCCGCCGCCGGTGGATTGTGCTAAAATTAGGAAAAAAGCGTATTACAGCCGGATGGTGGTGTTAAAATTGAGCATATGAATACGCGTTGTCACTTTTTAAAGTAAAAAATAAACGTACATACACAGACGCCCAGAGATCACACACACCATTCTTGCAATTCAATACTTACACCTACTAATCCATTGAGATTGAACATACACATTTAGATTTATTGTGAGTACCTGACTAACTAGAAACATGCGTACTCAGATAGAGTACAAACCCGAAACCGAGTAAAATAATAAAACATTTCCTTATTTTACCATGTCGGTATATAGTATTATATGAGGTGAGCAATTAAGCAAACCCGCATTTTACTAATAAAAAGGCCACCAAAAGTCACTAAAAATAGTTTTATCCGACTTAGTCGTGTCGAGTCAGTTCTAATAATTGTACTGAACATTAAGATACGAATATTTAGAAGATTTACATAACCAGTGGTGAGATGGGGTCAGTTGGGGTCAGCTGGTCAAGCTGGAACATAACTCGAGAAATAATTGTCGTAGCTCTAACTATTACATATACTGAGAGCAAATATTTTTGAATGTGTAAATTTCTAAAGTATAATCAAAATGGGCCCTAACCATGGAGGTACTAAGACCTCCATGGCCCTAACACAAAAACATCAAAATTGTTGCAGCGAACTAATATATCTAGAAATCAATTTTCGGTTTATTTCTAGCCCTTTACAAAAGATGCGGACTCGACATTTCAAATGAGCATATTTAAATTTTTCATCAGAATAATTTTATTTAAATTGAGACAAATTAATTACGATATTTTAATACTACTCTGGTTGTTAAAAGTTGTTGTTCGCGTTACTTATTGTCCTCTGTTTATTTGTAATTGGCTCGACAACACAATTTTTACCATTTTCGACCATTTTCGATCCATTTCGAACACTTTGAAGTTTTGATCATTGGTCAACCCTACTGACCAAACGTTGAAGATATTTTTGGGGATCTAGATCCGCTAAGGATCAATAAAATCCGGTTGAGTTAGGGGGGGGGGGTGTGCAATAAACCTCTCTTTTACTCTCCGTAGAACTACAAGTATCACCGGATCAAGAAAACAAATTTGGGGGAAAGACATCTATTAATATAAGTATACAAGTGGGTTTACCCGGCTTTGCCCAGATTTACACAATCTCAAATCAATTGTTGTCCTTACATCGATAACAGCAGTCTTCAAAATGTTTTGTGACTTAGTACTCAATGTTACCCGGAAAGGATATAAAAAGAAAGAAACATGAATTTGGCTGAAAAAAAGAACACACTGACTTTTTTACCTCTATGTATACCTCTCTCACTCTCCCCCACTATGCGCAAATATGCCTCCAACCCGCTTTAAAAATCTTAGTTTGTGACCAACCTGTATATCAAACCTTTCATTGTTGTTTACATTTGAGACGGAAAGAGAATTTACAGAACTTTCGTTCACTAAATGTGCAATTATGGATTTCCGGTTATGGTTCATGTTTGTTCATGATTAATGGAAGGTGATTTACATAGAAATCAAAGTAAAACTAAAACGCTTATAACTTTTCTTACATTAGACCGATTCTTACCAAAAGCTTAACTGCAAATGTGCAAATATCTACCAACATATTGCGAAAGTTTCAAGTCGATTGAGTAAAAACTGTGGCGACAATCTCATTCAAAAAATACACAAATTTCCATAATGGTGCGAATTTTACAGAGGATATATTGTAAAATCCAGAAAAACTATTTTGCTAATAACTTTTTCCACATGCATACAAATACACACACACAAACAAATAAATAAATAAATAAATAAATAAATAAATAAATAAATATAGGGATTTTGAATCTTATATAGTAGATTATATATGATGAGCACATTATGAAAATCCATTTTACTATAATCTCTAATTGATTTGATATGCTTAAATATTGTTATTATACCTAAAAAGAGAAATATTTTGTTCATCATTTCAGGTTCTTTGAAAATCTACAATTAAGAGACGAAGCAAGTATGCATACTATCCATCTTGTTGGTGTGTGTTCTCCATAAAGTGAAAACTGAGAACACATTGCTGAATCTTCTTTTACGTGCATATGCTAATGAGTTTGATGGAGAATTTAGATTCAGCTGCCCCGCTGGAGAGCTTCTTAAGGAGTGTTCGTTTGTTTATTTATTCATTTGTTTATGTATCTTTACCATCTCAAACTATATAAATGAGAATAACGTTCACTTCTTTTTTTGTTAAGAAATTTCTTAAAAGTCACAGAATTTGATAAATGTAATTCAATCAAGATTACTATATGGCGTATAGATGGACGATTGTGTATCAATTACTCATTGTAAAGGAAAATTCTCTATGAACCGATTTGAGTTTCTACTTATATAGAAGTAAATAATTTGTTATTCTAGTCGTGCCACTTTGGTCCTCACAATATTTAACTTCTTCGGAAACACAGAACTATGTCTTTACCATCTTAAACTAGAATAATCTACTTAATAAAATTCAAAATATGTTCGTTTATTTGTATGCAACGTGATTATAGTCACAGTTTTGACTCAACTGATCGCAAATTGTTGTTAGATATTATCAGATCTGGGGTCAAGCTTTTGGTGATAATCGGTTGACTGTGAAAAAAGATATTACCTTTTTAGTTTTGGTGAGTATTTTACAAAGAGAATATCAGTGTTGGGGCCGAGTAGATGGGTGACTACTCGGGTGGAGTAGAAGTATTTAAAATTTCAACTACTTGATTACTGCTCGAGTAGTTCATCGTCAAAAACTCTCGAGAACTACTCGAGTGGAATAGATCCACACAAATTTCTCTTGAGTAGTACTCGAGTAGTCTCATTTTTGCTATCTATAAATATTATATATCAAAAGGTGAAAAAGAAAACAAAAATGAATTAGGAACTGTTCACATTAAAAAATATGTCATTCACTTTTTCTATTTTTTACTGAAAAAAATTTGAAATTGAAGTAATTTTTGGGTAAAAAGATCAAAGATCCTCAAGCGAGGCTGCATGCTCTAAAAATATTTTTTTTAGATATTTTTCAGGGTAAAAATTGACTTTTTTATATGTTCTTTTTGTCCATATATAACTCTAATTTTTAAAAATATATCTTGTCACTCAACAACAAAAAAGGCTTAAAGTTAAAGGGTCACCGTGTTGGGCCATGTGCTCTAAAAATCAGTTTTAGATAATTTTCAGTACGATAGTTGACTGAACATGTTTTGTTAAGTTTTAAAATGTATTCTATTATTCAATATGTTGTTTTATGACAGATTTATCTTTAAAAATGTGAAAAAGGTATTTTTTTATTTTGACCAAAAATTATTTTTTATTTTATTTTGTTGAAGGACAAGATATACTTTTAAAATTCTGAAAAAAATCTTATAGCATAAATGGACATATATAATAAATAAAAAAAATGTTAAGTCAATGATTACCCTGAAGAAGTATCTAAATACTGGATTTTTAAGAAAATGAAACACCGTACTTTGGTATTTTAGGCTCATATTGTTGTTGAGGGACAAGATTATTTTTTGAATTCTGAAAAAAGTCACAGATCATACATGGACATATATAATACATAAAGAAACTAACACATTTACAACACATGCAAAATGTTAAGTTCATTATTACCCTGAAAAAGTGTCTAAAATCTCATTTTTAGAGCATTTGCCCCAATGCAGGGAATGTTTGACCTATTTGATGTACCCCTAAAAATACTTAAATTTAAAAAAAAGTTTGGATTTTGCCAAAAAAGTAAAAATATTGCCAGAAAATTCTTTTGTAAAAAAGAAATTTGTTATAAATCAATAGTTGATTTAATTCAAAAAGTGAAATTAACAAATACTTATTCATCTAACCTGACAAAATATTGGGAAATTAAGACATAATTTATTATTTTTAATGCTTTCATTGGCAAAAAATTGTTTGTACATTTTATGATTATTTTATGATTTAAAAAAAATCCAAATGCTCGAAGACTACTCGAAAACTTGAGTCAATTAGTCTTCGAGTAGTTATATCTACCCCACCTGAGTAGAGTTACCCCAACACTAGAAAATATAGAACAAAGATGTCATGAAACTAAATATGGAAACCCTTGTACCTTCTTCCTGTCGCACATAATATACGAGCCAGAGCTTAATGAACACGAATTTCTATTTCCGTATTAAGAGAAATGTAAACAAAAGCTCTAACAATAAAAGAATCCATTACTGGCATATAGTGGAGAGAGAGAGAGAGAGAGAGAGAGAGAGAGAGAGACGGAGA
>JAUUEB010518680.1:0-27389 GCA_032362205.1 Clione limacina | reverse complement strand
TATGAACGTCTTGATAACGGAAACTAGCTTTCGGGAAAATACCGTTGAATAACGTCTTCAGCCCTCGACTAGACGCGCCTAGAGCGCTACGATAGGCGTCCGCGGCTTGTTTGGCCAGCGCCGCTTGCCTACTCAACGCGAATCGGTAACGACGGTACGAATAGGCGACGCTCAACAGATCGTCGCGGAGTTTGGGCAATTTAGATCGGCTCGCCAACACGATGCGCAACTGGTGCGAACGGTAGCGAATGTAGGCATTGATTGTTTCTTGATCACAATGATCATTACTAGTATCCATAATAGCTTCTTGACTAGATTCAATGATTGTATCGAGGGTTGGTGCATTATTGCTTAAAGATGGGATATTTAACATAATTTAAACTTAAAGGGACGGTAATAACAGATGTGTCCTGGTCGTACTGAAATTATCTCTTTCTCATATAGTTGTTATAATGTATTAAGTCAGAATAATCTGATGTTACTCGCATATGTTTACTCATATAATACGTGTATTATCATGAGGATTTTTTAACCTGTGAGGGCGTAAATAAAACTGAAACAAGCAAAACGCCGAGCTGCGACAGACCGCTCCACAGGAAAATAGAAATAGCATAAAGTTATTTGGTTTCAAAATTCCAACTTCCAGGACCAGCTACAAGTATACGACGATGTGCATGAGAGAATAGATGTTTCATAGCTCTTAATCTATTTGCCTCTGTTGTAATAGCATCGACATCCAGTATATCGAGTAAGGGCTTTCTAATCACACTTCTACGACGACGACTGGGTATACTTATCTCGCCAATATCCTCAGTGTATATATCCTCAGTGTACTCAGTGTTGACGTTGATGCTTGTACTATCACAATCACCGAGACACGTCTCTACTAAACAACTAAATAAAATATCTCTGGTTTGTAGATGATCTAGTGTTTTGAACAAGAAAAATCTGTTCGTAGATACTCCTTGAAGAGATTCGTCAAACGCGTTAAACAAAGCGGTTTGTGACACACCGTTCTCCAATACGAGTTCGCCGTCGACCCAACAATTCTTAACGGTAATATCGAAATCAGATCTATAAGTGGATGGCAAACTAACGTACAAACTAACTTCTGTACCTAATTCTTCGGTTGTAATAACCGTTGTCGGATCCGTCGGGTCTGATACGATTAACATTTGAGTAGCTAATGCGTGATCGAAAATTTGTTGAATTTCGTCGATGACGATATTTATATTGGTAACTCCTGTATTTAATACTAAACTAGTAAAATCCTGTCTACATTCGACGTTAAAGATTTGAGTGTTTAGCTGGGTAACTAACCAATTGTAACTAAAAACGACTTGAAAGGCGGTGTCGTATTCGATTTGGCATAGTGCTTTATCTATAGTAATCGTATTTTCTCCGTATTCTCCGGAATAAGTCGAATCCGTAATAACGTCCTTATTACATTCGTTCATATTTGTACCTATAATAGTAACGTTACCTAACATAGGCGGCACGCTTCTAACACTCGAGCGTAAACTAAATTCAAAATTATTATCTACACATTCGTATACTACCAAATTAAACTGAATGGGATTTAATTCGAAGAAATAATCGCTTAAGGAGCTATTTCTATTATCCCAGTTGATAAATACGAGATATTTGTATCCGTAGAACTGTTCACCGGTAAAAGAAACGTTATTGGCCGCGTTTTCGGGTGGAACGGAGTCGAAGTATACGACCCAATCTACGTCTTGAAGAGGAGATCCCAAAGCGGTTACGTCGGCTTCCGTTAAAAATACGAAATTGTGAGATCCTGCAGAACCAATGTCGTGTTTCATCGGTCCAGAAGTATAAATCTCCGACGTATAATAAGCGGATTGACCACCGTCGCTGTTCGTCCAAAATCCGTCATTGTTAGGACCGCCTGTTAACACACGATCCGAATGATACCATAAATCCGATATCGGTGGTGTTGTCGCGTAGACAGAAGAAGAAGATAAAATCGCCAAAGACACGAATAATAAACACGATTTCATGATTATTACGTTATAAAAAAATACACACCTTAAAAACGTTTATAGATTTTTTTAAAACAATTATATAAATAATCCACAAGATGTTGGTGTGCGTCGATTGTTTATCAGACGCGTGTACGTGTCCGAACGATAAAGAGAATATAAATTACTTTCCACCGAATATAAGTACCATTCAGGTCTTATACGAAGAAAAAAATCTCGATATATACTATAAAATTTTAGACAGATACGTTCGTCGATGGAAATCGGTAGATTTGATAGAATTGAGTAATTGTATGAACCTGAACACCGTAACGACGTGCGATAATGAGGACGATATAATCGGTGACGACGAAGTTTGTAAATTATGTTTAGAGGATTCGCAAGAAACCAGATTAGGACACTATCTGTTAATATTTTATTCGCTTAGTTTACCTTTGACGAATCAAGTATTGGTAGATTTATTCATATTATGGGCATTATCTCGAAATCAACCTCATAAAATTTCACAATGGATATATACGATAACCCCCGTAGACGTAGCGTTTCACTTTTTTTTTAATTGTTGCGGTGTCAATTTTAAACCGGACGAATATGACGATTTTGCTAGTAGACGTGTACAAATTGAAAGAACAGCGTTAATGAAATATATTTACAAAGCTCGATTGAACGGTAGCATTCGAAATGCCAAAGAAATTTATCATATTCGAGACGAGTTGTTATGTTGTACGACTAATAATATTAATCCCACTAACAACGGGTTATGTACGTGTAATCAAATTAAATCTAATATAGGAGAAGATCTTATGAAGGGTAGATCGTACAAAGCTCAAAAACAAATGTTTTTAGAGAACGCTGACGCTAATAAGGCTAGAAGAAGTAAAGAAGTTCAGGCTATTCAAACTAAAGCTTCGGCGATTATAAAACAAAGAACCGTGTTAAACGAATTGAGTTGTTGTCTTATAGGTAGTAACGGTACAATCTACAATAATAAAGAAATAAACGTTAAATCGTATTACAACGATTCGGAAAGATATGAAGTTTTAAATCGTGTCATTCGAACCGCCGAAAATGAAATTATAGCGAATACCGAACAAGATTTAGCCGTTCTATATCGAGAAGAAGAAGAAGAAGAGCTCTTTGTCGATGATGATGATGATGATATATTCGATGACGACGACGTCGAAAATGAAGAAACGACTAACGAAACAGCATTACCGGCTATTGTAAATGTTTTCAGTCTTTATAAATCGTCTTGTAAATTATGCGATAAATTGTTGATGAAAAAGAATTACAACAGATTCAATAAAATAGCGGACGTTATATTATCGCAATCCAAAGAGAAGTTAGGACAATCGATACAAACGATAGTTATGTTATTGAAAGACGAAGATTGCGAGACGTTTCCTAAAAAAGATATATGTTTTCATTATACCAACTCTCTTTGTATGTTAAACGAGTTTAGATATTGGCAATTTTATAACGTTGCGGGATTTAGTATTACTAAAATTCAAGACGAAGAATTGATTAAACATATGCTGAGAACATCCGTCTACTCCAGAAGTTGTACAGTTTGTATAGATTTATATGTTGCGGTAGTATTGGATCAAATTAAATCCTTTAAGTCTCCCGGGTTAGTAAAATTGAGAAAATGGGTACGCGAGACGTTGAATAAACATTTAATATGATATATGATATCGTCATTTTGGTGGTGTTTTTTTTTTTAAATTTTCGTAAATGGAATCGGTAATCGTAGCCATAATTTTTTATATATTACTGGATTATAACCCATTTACATCGGAGCCTTCTATGCCACAAGCATGAGGAAGGCGTGGATGAACCTCGGGTCAAGGCAAAAATAATAATAATAAACGTTCAAAATAAATTCAAAGCTTTTAACAAAATATTTCTGGCCCCATTCACGTCTCTGTGACAAGTGTAACCGCATTTCGAAAATGAAAGTTCTTCTTTCGAGCCTAGATTTTTGTTGATTTCTTTACAGACTCCGCAAGTCTTTGAAGTGTATTTTTCATCGGTTATTTCTACTAGAATATTCTCGCCCTGAGCGCGATTTAACAATTTTTCTCGAAATTTGTAATGATTGTAAATTCTCAGCCACCTGTTCGTGGACCGACCCGTGACGTTTTTTTTAAACTTTGAAACTTCTAATTTCCCAAGAGAAATAAAACTATAATTTTGAACTAGATGTGAAATAACACAATCGTGTAGAGATTTTATTTGATTATATAATTTATACCATAATTTTTTAGATCTTCTCGACCACTCTTCTTTTTCGATCTCTGTGGTTTTTGGCAGATGGGTTCGATTTTGAGCGTTCCATTCATCTATTTTGTCCGTCAGTGGCTTTAATCTTTCGTTCTTTTCATTGGAATTGCCAAATTGATAACATTCTTGATTTGAAGGGTCGTAAACGGTAACGAAACTTCTGACGCCAGGATCTATGCCACAAATATTATCATTATCTTTAACAACAGCGGGCTTTCGCATTGTGGATAAATCGGTTACGGGAACACACAGTACAAATTTTCCTTTGGGTGTTTTTTCAATTTTGAAGTCGTGTTCAATTTTAACAATTTTACACTTTTTAGAAAATTTGATCACTTTGTTATTTTTGGGAAATTGCGCGGACAACAGTTGAATGCCGCAGTTTTCGTAAATTTTGGCAAATAACTTTTGACATCCGAAAACTCCAGATACCGGATTGATCCCGTTGACATCATCGTATTTTTTACTTTTTATTTCAAATTTTTTGTGCTTGTTAGATTTTATGCTTTTATACGCGGCGCAGAAATCTTTTATCGCCAACAATCTAACTGTCGTGGAAGACTGTAAATAAAACCGCTCGTCCGAAGACTGATCAGGTAGTGCCTTTTTGGCCACGATTTTTTGTAAATCCATTTGTTTAGGTTTACATGTACCAGAATTGACCAGCTTTAGGCACTCGTTATAGGCCTTGTTGGCGGTAACTATCAGCCCGTTCAAAACTTTCCTTTGTTCTTTGCAGGGTTTCAAACCGATTTTATAAGTTCTGATGATATCTTTTTTAGAATGTTCAATTTTAGGTTTTTTCACGGGCGGTTCCATTTTTGTTTCATTTTCTTTTGCAGTGGGTAAAACTTTTTTCAACCAACCCGAAAGTGTTCGAACTTCATGTTCTTCGTCATTATGAACTTTAGCGGCTCTCCATAACGTCAACGGTGGCGGCTTTCGTTTCATCGCGGTATTGACGGCTTGTGTTTTTTTTTAAATCTTCCACCAAATAAAATTATATAAAAATTATTCTTGTAAAAAATATTCACAAACACAATAGGTTGTTTAATACGCACAATGCGTATCATGGGTTAAAAATACTATGATATATATATATAACCGTCAAATCAGTTATAATCCAGTAATATATAAAAAATTATGGCTACGATTAATAAAACGACCGATTCCATTTACGAAAATATAAAACAATCCGCCGATTCTATCGAGGGTTACATGTCAGTCGAACACTCTGTTATGATGTTGAATTCCTGGTGTCGTGAACAAAATATAAAACCGCAATATTTCGTCGCTCTTATCCAAGCATTGATGTTAGGGAAAGGACAAAGAAAAGTCGGTATATATCTACAAGGAGAGGTAAATTCTGGAAAAACAATGTTTTCGTATTCGACATTTACTTGTATTCAACACGTAGTCGGTATTATAACGAATTCGTGGGAAATGTTACCAAACAAAAAATTGGTATTAGGAGAAGAAATATCGATAAACGAAACTAATATAGAAGCTTGGAAAACCCTTTTATCCGGTAAATCCACTTTCTGCGAATCCGCATCACCCGGTTATTGCACAGCATCTCTAGTATTTCTCAATTCTAATCGTCGATTAAAAAAAATGTTAACGACGGACCAAAATAAAATGATGAAAGCGAGGCTTTATTTTTTTGAAAAATTGAAAGAGAGCGACGTTATAAAAAAAAGTTACGGACTTTTGCATCCGAAGATGTTCGTTACGCATGAATTTACGGATGACGAACACGACTTAGCTCTTCAACAACAAACGGACGTTTTTACCGATGATCCGATATCGCACAATGTCCCGTTCAAGACACAATGGGTACCGAATGATTGGTCTCAAGATGTACTAAAAATGTTCTATACATTACATCATTATTGTTTAAAAAATAGTATATTATAGAAAGATTTGGAATAGTCTATCTTACTAAATTCTATCGCATATAGCTCGCAGTTCTTCGGTTTCTTCTTCTTCCTCCACCTCCTTCTCTTTTTTTACGTATTCTATTATCGGTACTGTCGGATTATAGATTTCTTCTTCTGGTTCGAATACATGCGAACTATATTGTTTGTGTAAATTCGATAAATTTAGATCCGTCTCTAATAAGAATTTGGATACTACCGCTCTTGAATCAGGAGATCTATTAACGGCATCGCAAACTTTAGCGTTCAACAATTCCTTGTTTTCTCTTTCTAGATACGTTACAACGCGATTCATTAAAGAATTTTTACCTAATTCCGGGTTCGTTTTTATCATTTGGCCTATGGCGTTTACGGTTTGTTTATGAATAGTTTCCATTTGTTTATTATGATCTACGTCTATATCGCTATCGTCTTCAGAAATGTCTTCTAAAAAACAGCGATTCGATCCCTCTTCGTTTACTAAAAATTTTCAATCAATTCTAGACATATAAATCTGTTTACCTAAACTATAATTCGTATCGTCTTCGATATTTTCTTCTTCGTCTTTAACGAATTCGGGTAAAGGCCATAATTTACAAGTGGCGTAATGAATAATTCTATTAATCAACCCGGGTCGGGTATATCTTCTGTTGTAAATGAGGGGTTTCGACGAGTTTGTTCTCCCCCCAAAATACATGATTATAAAGTCTTATTATTACCCAAATTAGACGAAGAAGATGACAAGGATAATAAAAAAAAAACGAAAATTAGATAACCACGTAGCAAATAGTTCTTCGATAAATTTAATAGAAACTGAATGGATTTTAGCTTGCCCGGTACAAATAACTGAAACGCCTAATACGGATTATTGTAAATGTAAAATTTTAGCTTTACAAATAGGTTCGAGAGATGTTGTACATATAGCGTCTATAATTTTTATGGGAGTTAACAAACCGCCGAAATATGTTAAAAATCTATTTTCGTTCGTAGAAAATGTACAGTTCGTGGAATATATCTGGCCTCAATTGTTTATAAACACGGGCGTTTTCAAATCATTGATACCTAAAATCGAACAAAAATTTGTATTAAATACTAGATTGGCTTTAACGAAACGAACGGTGTACATGACGGATATATTTTGCGATGTTTCGAACAATTTTCAAATGTGGTATATTATCTTAGCCTGTTTAGACATTTCTTCCACGATTAATATCAATTTTCCTTTAGCTAATACATTGGTTAGATGTTGGTCCGAAATTGATAAAATCCCCGCATCGACAGCGATAATGGTTCAACAACCGAATCATTTCGCTGTCATTAATTATTTTTTTGATTTTCCAGCGGTAGCTAAAGATTTGGGAATGTTAATCAGAACGAACGAAAAAATCATCAATAATTTAAAATGGAATTGGATTATGATTAACAACTCTAGTAAAAATAACGGTATAGAATCTGACGGCGACTTCGAATGGGATTGGTTATTACAAAAATTAAACGTTTCTTTTTTAGAAATGAGTGATATCTTTTTAGATTCGAACGCGTTTATCAAACAATCTGAAGAGTATTACAAAAAGATTTGGAAAAAACAGTATTCTAAGCTCAAAAAATCTACTAAAACTATAAGTACGCCGAAAGACTTAAAATATAAACAAGTTCAAGAAGAACCGACGAATAATTACGTCGGATTTATAGAATTACCCTACGGCAAAGAATCCGAAAAATGTCGAGCCGATATGGAAGTTAGACATGATCTTCGAACTAGAAATCCGTTGCCTTACATCAATCCGTTACTTCGTAAACCGGCTAATATCAATAGCAAACATTGTAATAAAATTTGTCGTATGACCAACGTATATCACTTCGACGTCCCGTTTTTAAATTATAAGGAATTACAAGAGTTGTACAAGAAATTCGTAGATTATACGACTCTCAAAAGTTACGAAAAAGTATACGAATTGTTTAATCCTATAGCCGAAAAACTCGTCCCGATCATATTAGGAGATAACATCATCAAGAAAAAATTACCCGACGGTAGAATAGTCAATTATAAGTCTCTAAAATACCAATTTCACGAAATTATCTCGCCAAATAGACCCATATACGCTATCTGTGTGGATTTAGATATAAAAAATACGAATGTAATTAACGATTTGAGAAATACTACGATAGATTCGAAAGAACGTTATCTCAAACGGGTAAAATTCTACGAAATCGTTAAAGACGCCGTGGTGTTCGTATGTTCTCAGTGTATGAAAATACCCTATGAAAATTTAGAATGTTGTCTGTACGAAACTATATTACCGGATCCCGATGGTGGCACGAATACTCAAAAAATTGGATTTCATTTCGTATTTAGGTATAAGCAATTTTGTTTTTTAAATACGGAAATTGTACGTAAAATTTTGGCAGCTATCAACGTGTATCTCATAAAAAAGTATTATATTCTCTTCGGATCGTATAATTTTTTAGATATAGAACCTTATAAAGTTAGATTTCATACGATGAGATTGGGGTTGAATTTCAAACCGGTATTGAAAGATGGGGTTTTATTACCTATATTTTCAAATACTATTATGAGTATGTTGCCTAGTTTTAGTATGTCTCACGTTTCTAGAGATGTTAATCCTGATGAAAAAATGATCATCGACGTTTGCGATATTAATCATGAAACGAAAGAAATTTATAAAATGGTTCAACATCGAAATAGACAATTATCTTCTAACGATTCCAACGTAGATTATACCGATTCTATACGAAAGTTGTTACCGCACATTTTTCAAGACATTTTGGACAACATATCCGATAAAGAACAAGTACCGTTTAAGAACCTAATAAAAGCGGTAAAAAAATGGAAAGTATTAAGAAAGAGTTGTGAAAAGTATATGATAATACCGAATATGAGCGCTTGTATAAACCCAAACCATCTGAACAATATGATGTCGAATTCGTTTGCAATATATATTGCGACGATATTAAATGAAAGCTTACTAAGCACCGAAGTAGAAGTAAAATGTTTTTGTAGAAATATCAATTGCGGGAATCAATTATTAGCCGTATACGATATTATTAAGAATAACAGCGTGAAACAAACTAGTGACGATGTCGGTATTGAGGTCGAATAAATTACAATTACATTTTAATGACTTGTGTAGAAAACGTAAATTATGTTACGTTCTAATAGCGTTGAAGAATACGCCGAGAGTGAGACTCGATTTAAAAGACGAATTAACAACATCGCTTGATAAATTGAAACATTACGTAGCTCATTTTACCCCGTCGACCAACATGGTCTTATTCCATAAACAATTAGTGTATATACAATTATACAATACCATACGTTGGTTTTTAGACGATAAAAGTACTGTTTCGGATATATTAGGAGTGGATTTTAATGAAGTATTCGAAGAAATGACCAACATGTTAAAAATCGATCATACGCAAGATCTAAAAGAGTTAATGATTAGGATCGCCAATATTTATACGGCTGTATATTATACGCATAGTAGTTTACAAAATACATCGGTGGTAAACGATTGCCCGTGTTGCGCTATGGATATAAATCATTACGGTATAGGAAGAAAACACAACCTTTGCGGAAACACCATAGAAAGTGATCCTGAGCTACCGTCTATGTCATTTATAAATTTAATTTCACCGAACGACGTATGCGTGCATATGATATCTCACGAAGAAATAAATCCGTTGATTTTACTGTTAAAACACATCGATGATCATAACGACAGATATCGAAATGATGTTACTTAATTAAATATATTATATATAACGTACCGAACTTCGATCAATCCCCCATACTCGTGTTTCAAGATGTCAGAACCGATCGCACTATTCTTAGTTGACGGCGCGGACGCCCTTGCCGTGTCGAAGATTATCCATAGATATATGTTTTTGGGCGAGTCTTTAACGTATTTCAATTGGCCCATCTTAACGTTTAGAGATCATGATACGTTTATGTTAATCACTTCTTTATATTATACGGATTTGTTCGATCCTAAGATTACGACCGTGGGTTGTATAGTAGTATTCGATAATAATAATACACTGGTTTCGGTAGCTAGATCTAAATCTCTTCAAATGAAAATTTTGTACTACGGTTACAAAAAAGTCGTATTCTATAGCGATAACCCGTCGACGGATTTTGATACGTTCAAAACCAGATGTCGTATAGAAACTAAATTTACCGAGTTAAAACTGAAATACGAAGTTATATTACCCTTAATAAGAGTCACTCAACCATTTTTTCAACAAATGATATTTACAGAAACTTGGAAGAGAACCGAATTGCCAGGTAAATACCTTAACCTTATTCAAGATATCTGTAATCCAGAGTCCGAAATTAAGGTAAATCTACACTCGTTTATATCTTTTAACTTGTATGTGAATCAAGATCGTAAATTGTATTGTAATCTTTCGGATTGTTCTTTTTACGTATGGGCTTTTCAACCGATTAGTTTGTTCGATTTGATTAAAATGTATAATTATGTATATATCGTGGTATATGCTTTAGCATCTACGAGAACGTACCCGGATAAACTGAATATGGTGTGGACGTTTATACAAGGTGTTTATAACGATCCGTGCATGCCGGTACAGGATTCGATCGGATATCATATACCGGACCCTTTTGAGTCAGTATCACATTCTATGACCTTTTCTGAATTGGAAACTGCTAGATCAAAGATAGTTTTTGGTGAATTTGATCAATTTTATGATATTTTAAAATCAATAAAATGAATAAATATTTGTAGATTGTAAAAAACAGTGTGAAGACATATGCTCATCTAAATGAGAAACAATGTCTACCATTGCCGAGTTTATAAATCTACCTTCTTTTTAAATGTTTGTTATTGTTTCATTATTCCGCATTGGTTTGTAAATATACGTATTTGTTCGATTTCGTGTGCTTTAACGCTCGGTTTTGTTTGTTTTAAAATTTCTATAAATTCGGATATTAACAGTTTAGAGTCGATCTCTAACCGATTGTTAGGGATGTTATTAATGTCTAACTCTATAGATTCCTTTGACGGATAAATAGATTTGTCGTAAATGACGTATCTATCATTTTCTACGAGTTCTAAACCCAATCGTCGATCTTCGTTTATGTATTTTCGGAAAGGTCTCATGATCGCTTCTTTAAAACAAAAATTCAAATCTGAATAGTTAAGATTTTCGTCCATGCAAAGAAATTTTAATTCGCCCGTAGTCAATTCTTTATCGCATTTCGATTTTATCCATTTGTTAATGTGTTCCTTTTTTTCTTCGATCGTAGGAATGGGAATTTCCATCATTATTTCGAATCGTCTTTTAAACGCGCTGTCTATATCGTACGGACGATTCGACGCTACTATTAACAATACGTCCACGTATTTATTAGCTTTATTGGATATTAAGTCTTGTAACTTGATCAAAAGTTGAGTTTTAATACGTCTCGAAGATTCGTTCGAATCTACGTCTCTCGTAGTGCATAAACTGTCTATTTCGTCGATAAAGATAACACACGGTTGTATATCGACAATAGTTTTGAATAAAATTTGGACATTCTTTTCTCCTTCTCCTACCCATTTTGAAGTTACGTCCGCCGCCGAAATCGATAAAAACTTATAAGATTTAGACGTTAACTCACTAGCTTCTTTCGCCACCGCAGACGCCAAATAAGATTTTCCAGTACCGGGTGGTCCGTACATGAATATCGTGCGCCATGGCTGAGTTAAATTTGGAAATTTAGCCGATATGATGATCGCTTCGTTAAACCTCGACTTTATGTCTTTTAATCCGGTAATAACATTAAAAGACGGAAGCGAGGTAAAATTTTCATAAATTTGATAATTCGCAGTAGTAGTCGATGTTGTATTAGATGACGTCGTAGTAGACGATGTTGTAGGTATCGACGATGATGATGATTTAGGTTTTAGTAAATTTTTTTTAGACAACTCGGCTACAATATTTTCAATTCTCGTAATGATGTCCTTAATCATTTTTGTTCTAGTTTGTGTACTACTACGTCCCGATCTGTGAATAAACGCTAATCCGTCGGTTAGATACTCGTTTTTAAGTCGATTTAACATATATTCGCATTTGTTAATATCTATTAATACCTCAGTCGTTTGAATATATAGATCTTTGGCCAAAACGTATTTTTGACTTTTATCGGCCTCTGTAGCATTGTTCATATATTTACGAGCTAATATTAAAAGCTGTTTGGTAATGTACGAGTCTATAATTCTATATAAATCTATCGCTTGTTTACTCGTTTTTACGGTAGACAAATGATTTTCGAAATAAATTATATCTTTATTCGACATTTTCATCCGTTATATAAATTACTTCTTCGATGGCTCCGGACGCTGTGAATACGCCGTCTATAGAAGGACTATTATCGAAATGTATATATCCTCTTTGTTTGTATTTCTTACCGACGGAATTATCTAACTCGTTTTTGCATACGTAAGAAGAACCGCTAGATATATACGACGACGAATTAATTTTTTCTTTATTTCGTTTATATCTCAATACCTCGCGATGAATTTTAGGGACACGATTGATAGCCGTATCTAGGAAATATTTCGTAAAGTCGCTATTCGATATTACGCTTATTTCTTTAAGTAATTTAGGCGATAATATATTAGGCGTTTCTTTTGCAAAAATTCGACATTGAACGTTAAACGTAATTTTTGACAACAAATACGGTAATAAAACTTGGCCGCAATCGAAAAATATTGTTTCTAAACCGCGGTCGGGTCTTGCGAACCAGTTTCTAGCGGATGCGATGCTACATTCATTCATATCGAACAAATTGCCGAGAGCCGTGTGATCGGCGGAATTCGGAGGCTGTAAAGATTGACTCACATTTTCGTTCAGCGTGGCGTGAGATCTATACGTTATCATTATTCGATAAGACGATTTTAACGGCTTCGTCAACAGCATCCAATCGACGATATATTTTTCGCCAGTATCGTATAGATATCCGTCGCAAGGTTGCTCGCAAAATATGATATTACCAGCCCCCGAAGCGGGGTGTGTCGCCGTCATGACCTTAGCTATATTATCTTTTGGCGGGTTCCATATCAACTCTAAAATATGATCGTTATTAGCATTTAAATAAGCTAGCGTTATACACAATCCATGATTCGGCCATCGACTTATCGTTATGATTATTGATTGTGGGGCGTCGGTAACGTTAAATTTATGCATAAACAATTTCGGGGTTGTTAAATGGGGTTTGACGAATTCTTCGAACGATACGAATTTGTTACTAGCATTAGCCGCTAATACCTCTATGTACCGGTTAGTTTCGGCTTGACACGCTTCGAGCACTTCCGCGGCCATATTTATTGACGATGTTCCGATCTATGAGAAATATAATTTTCGTGAAAGTGAACGTCGACGTCGTCGAAAAAAGTACAATTAGCTCGATGTAAAATTCGATGTATATCGTCGGGGGTTATGGTTAACATTTTGATGCGATGGATCGAGTCAAATATCAGAAATACATTAAACTGGCTTATATTATAAATTTGATCGTCGTAATGTGAGTAAGATAGTTTCCAGTGTCTATAAAGTATATGCTTATATCTATCTACCCAAGGATCCGTTAAACTAGCTTCGTAAAGTTCTTTAGTCGTATTATATTTTTTGAGATATAACTGACAACTTATTTCTGTATTGTTTAATAGTATCTTTCCGAAAGGTGTATTACTAATAGGATTATAATTCATTATTTCTGTGGGAACACAGCTATACGGTGAAAATGATGTGGTATACGTCATTATTATTATTATTGATATTAACGATAATAATACCGATTTCATTTTCGAATTACATACCTCCTAGAATCCCCGACTTTATTCAAGGAGCCGATAAATTTTGTCAACCGATATATAATGAATTTAATTTTTCTAAAAAGACTAACGAGTTTTTTAAAAGCAATAAATGGATAAGGTACGGATCCAACTGTTTTACTATCGTGGACGAAGCGGGTATATCAAATAAAGTAGAGTTGGCTCAAATCAAGGATGGTCTAACGTCTTTAAGAGCGTACGGACCCATGTTTCAGGACCTTTCGCCCATAGAACTCAAATATATTTTGTTTTATTATAATTTCGATCATCTCAAAAACGGAAATTCTTCTTGGTGTTATAACAAATCGGGACAAAGGTTAGCTCAATCGTCGTGTCAAAACCGTGAATCGATAAACTTGAATCGTAAATCGGAATATACCGGTAGAGAAATAGTATCTACACTGATATCCACTAAAAAATTTATCGATTTAAACAATTTTTGGAATACTAATGCAAGCACGTGCGTTATAACCGTTAAGGATTCTATCCTTTTGGGATATACGTGTAATTATTATTGCTGTTTTTTATCTTATAATACGCCTTGTAGAGATTATAAAACTCCAGAAATTTATAATACGACTGAAATTCCCGATACCGCCTTTACTGTTAATTTAGCTAAACAAATCAATCGTAATTTTCCTCACAAAGGAGATATCGATTTCGGGTTTTCTTTTAACGAATCGCACTACGTTGTGTACAAATATAAGAGTAGAAAGGCGAAAATTTTAAGCAATAAAGGATTGCGTCGTCTGAAACGAGGATCAAATATCGTATGGGAATGTAAAATAAATCGATTTGACGGAGTGATACTACACGACATGCCCATAAAAGACTATTCTCCTATTCTATATTATCCTCAAGAATTATGCGGCGATAATTCAATGTTTTATATAAATCCTCATCCTAAAAATTTAAATTTAAGCGTCAAAAGATGGTTACATGTTGTGGGTATGGAGCCAAAGAAGAAGACTTCTATTATTACTAGTACAGCTGTTTCTACGACTAAATTGACGAAATATACTGCCGATGAGAAAATAGGGGTTAATTATTCACATTATTATTATGAAAATACGCTTAAGGGTCGGCTAATTCAAGGAGGATTAACTGTCACCATTTGGTGTTTAGCGATTATATGCATTTTATTTGTTACTTATATATGCTATATATTTTATACGAGTTCTAAACGGTATTATAATTCGCCATCATGAACAACGAGTTTACTTTAGACGCCGATAGTATTCGCAAATCTGGCGGAGCTTTACATTTTAGCATCGCGGAATACACAGCGTTTATGAGAGGTATATTATTAGATCAACATAAAGGTATATATTTCGTATTGTTGAAAGAAGTAAATTATGATATTATGAAAGATTTAGAAAACAATTTAATAAAATGTGCAGTGTATAAATTGATGAAAAAAGATATGTCCGCTATTTTTTACACGGTAAATGATAAAGATATCGTCAAAAATAAATACCGAGAGTTTGTGAAAAATATGACAGATGGTGAAACCTATGCGATGGAAAAAATTAGTTTATCATCCCCCGAAAGTAGCGGTGGTAAAAAAAAACGTTTAACCGGTGCGGAAAGTCTTAAACACCCTAAATCCGATAGTGAAGACGAAAGCGATACCGACTATATAGAACAAGATGATGACCAATTTTTGTTATCGGATAGAGTGACGAAAAACGCGTTAAGTCAACAAAAAGATAAATACGACGTATGTTTCGTGAACAATCCGAATTACATATTGTCAAAAAAAGATTCTACGATGGTGGTAATAGATTTGTTTCGATTTATTACCGACAGCCATGGTAAAAAAGGAGGAAATTCGGTCGACGAATTAATGCAAACGCCCGAAGTATTATGCGAAAGCGTTAGCGGTAATATTTTTAGCGAAACATTTTTAATAGATAAAGCGAATAAAAATAAATTATTGATCGTAGCGCCTACTTGGTATAGACCCATCGTTCAATTGTATATAGATTACTATAGCGATAAATTGAATATTCCGATAAAATCTACCAGATCTTTGAGTCATCTAAACAAATCCCGACTTTTACAAGAAAATCCGTTAGATTGGCTTCACTTATACCTTTTCAGTTCTATTATGGAAAACGATAGGGTATCTTCTATTATCACGACACTTCTGGCTTGCATACAACAGTCGACGCGAAGTTTTTGTATGAAACTAGTGATTTATATTACAGCTCTAGACGATCCCTCCTATATATTAAATTACTATTTGACGAAAAGTTCTATCAAACCGCCGGACATAGAACTCGTAAGATCGTATAATGTCAGAAAAACAAATCTTTCTAATAGCGTTTTAAGAAAAGCCGAAGCACTTTTTTCGTCGCAAATTATAGTCACCTTTCATAAATCGTAATTATGTACGACTTCGATTTGATAGATTTGACGGAAATTAACACCAATTGTTACGGTAACCGCAATATTTTAATAACGAGAACAAAGTATTTTTTGTTTATTTGCGGATCGAAATACGGATTTAAAGTATTTTACATGAATAGTAAACTCAAGAAAGTTGTTAGACAAACGTTTGAAAAAAATCGAGATATCTCCCCTTATATGGTTTTTTCGAGTACTTTAGCAGTGCCGACTAACTCTTTATATATTATATACGAAGGTTTTAACGGGTGTTACTATAACATTGATTTAAAAATTGAAGAATTGGACGAAGTAATCGACCCAGGGATTTTAGAATCTATAATCTCTTATTTAAATGAACAAGTAAACGCAACGTGTTGTCCGAAATCTTTATTAATCAAAAAATATTCCGATTTTTATAATGGAAATAACGAATATACTGTATATATAGGGTTTACTACCAAGAATTACGACTTGATTTTACGTACGCATTCATGGAATATTATCAAGTATTTATTAGGATATCCCGAAAGCGTGTTTTATTGTAATAAAGATACTAAAGACACTTATCCTTTAATACCTTCGCATAGAATTCGACTAGTCGTAGATTTAAAAAAATGGCTATCGATCACGCGGCATCGAAATATGCTACTTATCAATCCGACATGTTACGAACGACTACGTTGTTCGGGAACGGTGTAATAGGAGATATAGAAATGGGCGATGATTTCATGATTCCATATAAATACAACCCTCAATATATCAGAAAATTGTCGAATTTTTTACAATACCCGATGCCAGGATTTCTTTTATTTCAATGCGTAAAACAACCACCATATTTGTTAAATTCGTACAGTAATAAAGAAGGATTACTCACCATCAACGAAGTGTATAGTAAAATTTTTAACTTTTCGGGGTTCGTAGAAGATAATGCTGTTCACACGAAAGATATTAGTCATTATTATAAATCTTATAAAGATTATTTTTCCACTCCCGAGAATATAGTGAAATATATTAGACCGTTTGGCGTAACAACTGACGAAGACTTGAGCGAAAATGAAAAACAAACGAAATCGTACCAAACACAAATTTGTATATACGGTAAAGTAAATCATTCGGTTTTTTTTCCACACTCCGCGTGCGAGGGTATTATTACCAAAGAACAATTTATGCCCGTGCCTAACCATAGAATATACGTATATCTATCGTTCGATAAGGATAAAAAGTTAAAAATTTACTTTTCGGATAATCCGGCTTTTATGAATCTGAAAGGTGAAAATTGTTGTTCTAAAGAGTTACCGTTCAGTATGGTTTTAAAACTCGGTCGGTTTCAAACTAGAGATATCAATATTACGAACACGTTCGTTCAAAATATCAATTATTATAAAATTAACGGATTTATATTTTGTCCCGATTATAAATGGTCGTTTTACCCAAATCCGCAATATACTGAAAAATGCTATATCGGCCAACGCCATCCTATATATATGTATCAAGATTCTGATTTTGTATGATTTTTTTTGTATGTTATAAAAAAAACATTTTTTTCGGATGATTACCAGAAATACACACGAAGAGTTATCAAAATTGATCCGTTTTGTATAGACTCTGCGTTTTTCGAATTAATTCATCCATCTATGAAAAATGATGAATATATTGGGTTTTTTCTTATTTCTTTTGTTATAGCATTATCGTTTTATTGATTGTCGTAATTAGAATGAAAATGATATTGTCGAGTCCGAATTTACAGATGATTGTTAAAGACGTTATTACTAACACTTTTCTGTCTAGAGAATCTGTGCCCCTGAATATGAATAACTACCAATCGCTTGGAATTACGTTATACTACTTCAGTGAGTAAGCCAAAACAGAAACTCGGAAAGAGTTAAAACCTATCGCGATTAAATACAATTTATGATGTCTCGGAAAACACGCCGACTATTTTTAATACTTTTATTAATTCTTCTTTGTTTCTTTTTCTACTTCTCCGTTATTAACCTCTTCGATATTAATGCTACTACGATTTTATACAAAAAATATATTTCAATCGAAATTATATTTCAATCGTAATTTTGAATTTACAGAATTATCAAAATGAATCCTGCGACTATGAATCAAATCGGTAAATATGTAAGAACTCACGTTAAAAAAGCTCTAATGAGCACTGTTAAAAACGCTAATTATACTAACCTTAAAATGGCTATCGCAGACGGTGTATACACTGGTATGAACAGTACATGGCTATATTATAGAAATTCCATCGTTACCGGATTTTGTTTATTTACGTTTATCGCATTTGTTTTATTGTATCTTACCATAAAATTAGCTAGTATAAACTGCGACTGTCGAACGTATCGCGATGACGACGCCGAGAGTAAATATATGTATCGCGATGACGACGACGAGAGTAAAGTCTGAGATACGCAGTTAATTTGATTCGAGCAATAATGATGAGATATCATCATTTATAACATCGTATATTCTATATATATAAACCCCGCATTTTATTTCTTATTCATTATTTTACGTCGAATCAGATTTATAAAAATCAAAAAAAATGGCTAATCTCGATGATCGCGAAGAATTTTATCTTAAAAACATTTCTTTTATCAATGGCTCGTATATATGTGTTAAAGCCAACGTCGACGAATTGCAAAATCCGCAGACGTTACGAGCGTTAAAATTATACGGATCTAGTTTATCGAATTATAATTCGGATAACTTATTATATGTACCGACATGCGTATTCCCGTTAGTTTCTCACAAAAAAAACTTGTTTTTACACGATAAAAACAAAGTTTCCACTGATATGTCACAATTGTTTTTATCTCCTATGATAGCGGTTATAACTAAAAATGGTCGAACGAAAAAGATATGGGAACAGGTCAACGATCTTCCGTGGAAAAAAAACGAAGAAATAGACGAAAGTCTCGAACGTCTTCGGGATAGTGACGATAATACTAACGTGTTAGAAAATACGTTAGGTGAAGATGAGTGTATACTACTGTATACAACACAAACGGATTTGTGTGAGCGCGTGTTATTAGGTTTTATGCCGTTTCACTTAACTAAACCTCAAGACGAACAAACGGAAGAATACGACGACGATGACGAAGATTATACAATGGATAAAACACCGTGGGTAACCAATTGTACGTGGAACATGCCATTAAACATAAATCCTATTGACAAACCGCGCCAATATCTCGATTTGGATAGAATCATATTAGATCCGGTTATTACGCCTATTAAATTTATAACCGAACTCGATGCTAATAAGAATAATTTTTACATCGATTTAGATACTAATACGCACGATTTTATAACAGCCTCTGTTAACAACAGCCGAAAAAGAGGTGTTAAAGACGATCATCATCCCCATGGAGCGAAAATGACTAAATACGAAACGATGTTTATAAAAAATTCGCAATTCATAATTAAAGAAATCGTAGAGTTATTATGTTTCATGGATACTAATCAATACGCTTATCTAAATTTAACTGTTAACGAAAAACTGTGCGCGTATTCTGCTATGGTGATAAAATCCACAACGGAGGGAGACTCCTCTAACATTTTGCCTCGATGTTCCGACAAAAAATTAGCCGAAAAATTGGGAGACGTTTATCTAGGTATGATAATACAACAAGAATCTTGTAAAACGTATACTGACAAATTGGAATTGTTAGATTGTAGTATGATGTCTACGAAAGCCACAATGGCCTTGGTGTGCGGGATGATCACGAATCGTACTTTTATCGGTTACAAACGCTCTTTAGGTATAAAAACGTATACTGCTAAAGACAAAAAAGAACGTATCGCGTTCTATTCCGAATCTGATGAAGATTCAGACCCGTACAACGCAATGAAATCGTCTATGGGTAAAATGTCGTTTCCGATATCGTTATTCGTTAATTACATGCGTTCTTATTTGAATTTGTGCAAAACTGTAAAACCTTCATCTTTAAACGATAAAGATTACGAATGTATATTTTTAACGGTAATGGACAAATTAAACTCCAAAAACACCAAATCGATGAAAGAATTCATGGGAGTGGATAATAAAGGGAATGCCGTGGTAATGATTCGCGTCTACAATCACACGACCGATTCGGTTTTAGGGAATATAGGAAGAGAAGAGGAATCGGATAAGCCGAATGTTAAAACAATCAAACGTTTCGGCCCGGCGTATGACGAAGTTATCGACAATCTTAACGACGAATTACACGCGACTATAAAAGACGTATGGAGTTACAATACAGAAACCAGTCATGTCAATAATTTCATTGATTTAGTTGGTAAAACGATAACTTGTTTACAATCTTTCGCAAAGGATAAAATTTGCCCGTTAAATTTTAATACGCAAGAAGAATTGCTTGATCTTCACAGCGCGAGTAGCAGAAAAATTGAATGCGTGGCTAACTATTTAGTACATAAATCGATATGCGAATACGGGTTGTTAGGAAATATAATGATGGTTAGTATCAATCGATTAATGGAACAGAAAGTCTTGGTCATTTGCGAAAACCAAGTAAAAAATAGAGCCACAACAGTCAGAAATGCCATATCATATAATTACTCGGGTACAACCGCCACGGCTTTATTGAAAACTACGACGGAAAACGATGTGAATATGATTAACGTTAGTTCCGGCAAATCTCCCGACTCGGTCGTTCGCGTACCCAAAGATTTCACGTTGCATAAATCCGTTATGATGAGATCGAAAACAACTATGGTTAGTTATAACGAAGACGGTAATAATTCGAATAAGATGTTCGGCGCGAAATTAGTTAACGACGACGGAGGACCCATGAATAATTCTAATCACGTCACGTTCGTTATATCATTTATATACAATTTGTGTAAAAAATTGTATTACGAAAAAGTGAGCGGTGATAAAACTAAATTGTTTCAATTAACTGGCGAGGTGTATATGAAAGTGGTTTATTCTATTAAAAAATTGATATCTTTACCCAAATATACCATATTCAAACAAGCGTTACTGCCCGTCGATTGGAAATTAACTACGGAACAACTAGAAGAATCGTTGAAAATGTTTATCTCGGGATGTTTGTTATTCAAAAAAGGATATTTGTCAAATATCACTACGTACGACTGGTTAAAACAAATAAATCCGTGTCGTATACAATGGATTCAGCGATTCGTGGTAATGAAAGATGAAGATGGCGAAGATTTTAAATTGTTAAAAACACATTTTTCAGACAAGTTACGCAAAGCCGAAACGGTAGTAGAAGGAGCGCATTTGAATTGGGTTCGATTTCCAAACCCTAGAGATACCAACGTTAATATTATCCGATTACAATCCTGGAGACCGACCAGCGAACTCGGCTACCGATTCATGACTTTGGGATATAATCACGAAGTAAATCGAAATTTTACCGTTAATATGGTGGGAAAGAAAGGAAGAGTTTATGGATTAGAAGACGAACCGCAAGTGTTCGTAAACATTACGAATTCGTTAATGTCGTCCAACATCGACGATCAATTGAAAATTTTGGCGGAACACTTGACTTTTTTCAGGAACCAATGTGGAATGAATGAGGATGGCGATTATACTATAGATTCTGTTGTAACAATGCTTCATAACAGCAGTAGTTCGGACTTTTACACCTGGAATTATCATATCGCACAAATTTTGATAGATTTATTGAATAACGTCAAAGTCGATTGCAACATGTCAAAGCCGTGGTACGTCGAAACTAAAAATTTTCAATCCGTTAATAACGACGATAATGGCGATATTTCGGCGTTAGATGCTATGTTTATCGATGCAAACGACGTTGAAAATGATGATCAACACCAAGTTATAGATAATGATCAAGATTTAGCTGAGGACAATGTGTCGTATGGTACATAAATCAAGGATGTAAAATCTTTCAAATTTTCTATTTTTGATTTTGGTGAGATTGGTGTAATATGTGGTCATATTTGAGTTGTTCAACATATAATGTAACAGAATAAAAGGCTATTTCATTATTTCCCACATTCAATTTGTGAATAAAATGATTTCAAATTGTGTCTATTCATAAAAATGAGAGATTTTCGTTTTTATGTTGGACAAATAAAATTTGACTACATGTTGTTCCAATCTTACCATATTCCAATTTTTTTTAATTTGAAATCATTTTATTCACAACTTTCAGATTATTTCGCTTGGCTCCATTTACATCCCTGATACATGTATATTTTATGTTGTATGATTTATGCTATATGAATAAAAAACACAAAAATTTTTGTTTTGAAGAGAGAGTTGTATAGATTGGTTCAAACATAACTATACATAATATAGTTGGTTATACCAGATCCAATTCAACTATTCTCTTTTAAAAAAACACATTTTGTCATTTATTGAACCAACGTTGTATTAAATTTTCTAACATAACGTTATTAGGATTTGTACAATTATCGTGATTAAAATATCCCCATGTAGAACCGTTTATAAAGACTAAATTTTCGAAACAACAGTTGTTTCGTTTACTCCTCCAATATTTACATTTCATAGAATTTATCGTTTCTTTATAGCCCACCATCGTTTTATATTGCATAAGATATAATATCGGCGCTTTCGGGTTCTCTAGTTGTTGTTTATAGATAAACATCTTCAATAGTTTATCGCATTCGGTCATACGATCCAAGCGTATAATATCCGAGGTGTTATTATCGATTTTGAACAACGGCAAATCTATAAATTTAGAATAATTCGTTACAAAATCTACCGGTAAAATTTCTTCGATGGATTGTGCGGTATGGCTAAAATCAAAACTACATTTGGACATATTTAGTTTTGGAGTTTGAAATGCAGATATCGTCTTTTCTACATTATAGTTCGGAAAATAGACTTGTAATTGTTGTTTGATTTTATTATTTTTAGGAAATTTTAACAAACGTTGTTGGTTTATCGCCGAGTTGTAAATTTCTTCGTTTAATGGTATAATAAAACTATACATTTCATTCATTGTCGGGTACAGGATCCGTTACTTCGTATTTTTTAATATACGAAGGTATACTAACGCCATAGGATTTATTATAATTCGTGGGATTATAATCTATATGATCGCTAACGTGTATTAAATTGTAATTCCCTTTCTTTATATGCTCTAATATTTGATCAAATTTTGAAGGCGTTAACGGCTCTGCGTCTTTTTCTCGAAGATATCTTTCTTGTTCGTATCCATCGAAATACGGTTCTTCGAAAACTATTAATGTGTATAAATATTCGACGTCTGTGTCGTGACTTATGGTATTATTCGAGTATAAATTATACGCCAACTGCATAATTTTGAACAGTTTTCTACGACTAGGATGGTTTTTTATAATTGGATTATACGTGTTGTAAAATACTGAATTTATGGTTACGGTAGAATCTATCACGCATTCGTAAGTCAAAAATTGTTTGTTAGACGTAGTATATAGTATAGGACGTTGATCTTTATTTATCCAAGCTAAAAAAGCCCAATCTAAAGAATTTTTATTATAAAACGGTAGTAAATGCCAGTCCTTTGTAAATGATGAATCGTATACGTAACGTTTTCTTATAAGTCCTTTAATCCAAGCTACGATATAATATATTTGATCGTATAAACTAGCGTTTATAGATACGCTTAAACTAAATCTTTTAAGTTTTTTCATAAGTCGATTCGACGTTTCTGGGATGAATGATGAGTTATGTTTTTTTTCTGTCGAACTTTTACTATTAATGATTTCATTCAACGTATAGCATTTACCTATAAGAAATCTAGTTTTCGTAACAAACTTAACTAAATCGTTATCTTTAGATTTAGATTTAAACCGCTCGTACGATTCTTGAAGAGTAGATTTAATCAATTCTTCGTCATCGTCGGGTAGTATAGTTAAATAAGGCGTGGTCATCATGGATATTTACGAGTTATTCGAAAATAACAACGTGTCCGGTTTGTACGAACTATTGCGAACAAAAAACGATGTGTTACAAGACTACGCTTCTAACAAAAATTATACATCTATTTTAATAGATTTATTAGTATCCAAATAAACCTATCAGACGGAGGTAAAATATATAAAATATTAGCTCTTCAATGCAATTTTTTAAACGGTAGACAAATCGTGTTAGATTGTCTTTATAAACGTAAAACTCCGTACTACAGTCGATTTAAATTCGTCGTTAAACACTATGAAACCAATCCTACGTTAAGAAAATATATAATGTATTTCTTAAATTGTCTGTTTCAAATTAAGAATTTTATAGCCAGATATCTCATACGGTTCGAATTGATGTGCGATGGATTAATACCTCTACTCATACACGATAAAGACGAGCTGGATTTAGATAAACAAATCGCGTATTTTTTCGATATGAAACTGGCAGACGACGAAGAACTCAAGCAGATAATCGGTTACGATCATATCAATAACATTCGCGATTTTACAGATATAGAAATTTTAAGCAATTACATAGTCAAATATACGAAATACGACGACATCGTATCGGATTCTATGCGAACAATATTTCTTCAATTATTACTCTTAATGAAAACGGTTAATAATAAATCAGGAGTGTGGACGTCATTAGCTAAATTTATCAACGAAATCGTTCAAAACGTAAATAGCGGTAAAGACGACGAAGATTATATAGATAAAATTTACGATATAAAACTAAATTTTGAAACTAGATCGGTGGTTAATAAGCCGAAACGAAAATTGAGGAATAAAGAAACGCAAAACGTAACGAAGGAACCGGTACAAAGAGATAGATCTCCGTTACGAGAATCTATACCCGTGCCCCAAAAAGATGAAGAAACGCAAAACGTAACGAAAGTACAAAGAGATAGATCTCCTTTACAAGAATCTATACCCGTACCCCCAAAAGACGATGATGATGAAGAAGAAATGTCTATGGACAATCTTTACGATTTATATTACAATATTCGAGAAGAAAAAAAGAAAAATGACCGAATCGATGTAAAGATTACCGAGTCACCACAACTTCCTCCTCCTCTGTCGCCCGGTATGCCACCACCTCCACCTCCTCCACCGCCCGGTCCGGGGTCTAAAAAAAATAGATTTAATCCGTATAAACGATTTGAAATATTTCGTAATACGTCGGCTACTAGTACCGACAGCGAGTGGTTAGCCGAATTTAACGATTTTAGATATAATAACAATTTCGAGCAATTTATTATTCCAGATAAAATAACGACTAGGTCGGCGAAAAATAACTCTGAAGAGAATGTTTTTCTCGGTAATATACAAGTTAGTATAGCTTTACAAACTATCACTTCTATATCTAAAGACCTAGGCGATATCATTAAAGTCGTCGATTCTTTAGGTTTGGACGATATAGAATCTTATGAAAAACTCGCGGTATCTCAATTACTTCTTTCAACGGACAACCTGTCTAAACTATTGAAAAAAAAAAATATATCAAATTGTTGCCGTACGAACAACTTTGCTTGAATTTATGGAAGCATTACGACGAACAAAGCGTTGAAATAAAAAATAATTTATCGGTAAATATCACCCGAATGGCCCCCGACGAATCTCTAATAGGGACGAATACTTTAGTCATGTATCAATATCGTATAAGAATTATGAATTCTATATTAAATTTAACGTCGAATGTAAACACGTATTCGGAAAAAATGATAACATATCTTCGTACGATAAAAAATATTATGGATAATACGCTCTTAAAAACTATATTCGGGGTGGGATTGAAAGCTATACAGAAAATTACGGATAATTCTAATCTTAAATTTATATCAATCGTCGATTTAAAACATTTTTTCGAATATACGTCTTCTAAGAACGATCCGCGTATCAAAAACGGATTGGATTTAATAGTGTCTCTGATGGTCGATAATAATATACCATTAACATCATTTGGGACTAAATTCTTAGAAAATATTAAAAAAATCAGTGGCTATAGCATAACTGAGTTTAAACAGTTTTACGAGAAAACCAAACGGGATATCGAAGAAAATATACCAACTCTAGTTTCAAACCCCGCCAAAATCACCGAATTAACTCGAGAATTAAACCGACTCAAAAACCCATACGAATTAGTAGACACAGCGACACAAACAATATTTAATAAATTTCGATTCGTCTCAAACGAGGAAGTAAATTTTTTTACTGTATTATCGGACGTTATTCAAGTTTATAACGTAAAGATAGCGTCATACGCGAAACCTTTATTTAAAAAACCAACTAATTCGAACGATTCTACGAACGAATCTACGAACGAATCTACGAACGATTCAAAATTTAATTTTGACGCAGAGCGTTAAGCGATATTAAGCGAGTATAATGGTTTCCGTCGAAATATACGATATTGTTTTAAGGGTTTTCGGGTCTTTATTGGGTATAGTACATTCTGCTTGCGGATTGGTAGTATTATTTTTCGAATGGTTTTTAGACGATTTCGGTAGTCGATATCAAGTGTTTGACAATCAAATGTTATGGGTAGACTGTAAAAATTTAACGAATATACCTCATTACGAAACCGAGGTGAGAATGGCCGCGTCTAAATACTGTAAGGAATATATCGTCGGTAAAGAAACAAAATCTATGTTTTACGCAAACAGAATATACTTCGAAATAGATTTGGCGTATATCTTAGGGTTTATTTTCTTATGGACCGGTACATGGCATTTTATATACGTATCCCCTTGCGTGTGGAATAAATACATTTCCGAGGGTCTTATCGAAAATGAAAATACGAGATTGAGATGGATCGAGTACGGGCCTTCGGCTGGATTAATGATGTTTCTCATCGCTTATTTTATAGGAATTCAAGACATCAGCACTTTGGTGTTAATTTCTCTAATGATGTGTTTCGCTATATCGTCTACGGCATGGGCCGAGACGTCGTATTGCATCATTTTGCCGATACTCATAAACATTTTTGTAATGTTGATATTTTGGATACGATTTGGATTATTATTCGA
>JAUUEB010518569.1:0-17615 GCA_032362205.1 Clione limacina | reverse complement strand
TCTCTCTCTCTCTCTCTCTCTCTCTCTCTCTCTCTCTCTCTCTCTCTCTCTCTCTCTCTCTCTCTCTCTTTCAATCATTAACAAAATATGTTCCCCCAGTCAAAAACGATCCGCTGCTGGTATAAAGTCTATTTATTGCTTTGGTTTTAAAGAACAAAAAGGATTATAAAATATGAACTTATTAAACTATCAATAGATTAATTTATAAATGAATCACTGAATTAATAATTAAACAGCTGAAGAAGTAAGTAGCATAATTTTCCAGTTTGTAAAAATAAGATGAGGCATCTTAAAAGCTATTCTAACTGTCTGAATACAAACCTTTAAAAAGATAGCAATACATTTTTTTTATTTCAGATTCTTTTATGTGTAAAAAAGTAATTTTGGTTTAGAATAAAAGTCATTGATAGTTAAGTAACACATTAAGAGATATGTGAAAATCAAATAATTATAAATTTTGTTGATGTTATGGTCAGATTTTGCTGATAATTTAAACTCGCATTCCTCATGTTTAGATAATAATAATAACAAACTGATTAACAAAAGAGCTCAATGAGATAACGCTTTAAAATTCTTCATAAACATGTTAATGTGTACATTTGAATACATAGCTTTATGATTGTTTGAAACACGTAATGTGTTAACTTTACTGTCATTAACATTAACACGTTACGTAGTTCAAACAATCATAGATGTCTTCAAAGAACTTCATGGCACAGGCCTATGGTCTTTCAATGTTGACATTTGAATATATTTCCAATGAATATACCCGCATGATCGTTTCCATTTTATATTAACTTCAATATATGCATTTACACAAACAACCATATATTTTTTTAACTGGCGTCACTTTAATAAAAAAAATATTAATTAAAAACTAAAATTGGCAGGAAAATGAGATAGAGAGAAAGATACTTATCAAAGGATCATCGGAGTTATGCGCACGAACAAATAAACTAAATTAAACTGTGTAATATAAATACACAACTAGATAAGTCAAACAAATTCATATGACGATACGGTAAAACATTGTGATGGTTATCCATATGAAAGAATTCATCAAAAATTTAGTGGAATCCATTATATTTAATGGTAAACAACACACACACTGAAATATTTCAGTTTACCATTAAATATAATGGATTCCACTAAATTGTTGATGAACCTTTTCTTATAAATTCATATGAATTAAAAACTTCTTAAATTTGTAATTTTTTTTTATAATTAATACATAATGAACAGAATAAAAAAAACAGATCAAGCAAATTGGATCTAGACAAAAACGACTTGAATAAATTACAATTAATATGTTGATTTCTAAGCAAGTTCAAATGGTTTATTAGGCTATATGCCAAACGGTTATAACATTTGCAATTAAATGCACATACAATATGGCAATACGAAAGGGAGAAAAAAATTAAAACCAAATCGAAGAAGAAAACAGAATTGTTGTGAAAATAGTATTTTTCAATTTATAAATTTAAAACCCTTGTTCATAAAACAGATAAACACTACATTGAATAAAGTGAAACAGTTTATTCAAAAATATCAAAAATGAATACACAAAAATGAAGACTAAACATGAACAAGGGTTTTAAATTTATAAATACTATTTTCACAATGTTTAGACAAACCCTAGCCCATATAAAACTACTTTCATTTATATATAAAACAGAATTGAAAAAAACATTAAAAAAACTAATTAGATGGAAATATATATAAATGCGCACAGAACTTCGCGGACAACACTCTTACAACAGCCACTCATTCATTCAGATGGAACAAACAGACTTAGTTTTAGGTGTCCTTCCAACCAGGACACGGTGAGTCAAGCATCTTAGCTTACTTTAAACACTTAGCATTAATTCAGAAGTTCTTAAAGACATGAATATGACATATATAATTAAATAAACGCAAGAAAAAAATATGTAAATGAGTAAATTAAAAAATAATAAAAGTACATTCTTAAGTGAACAAAAATGATGTGAACGAGATGATGTACAACGGTCAGTGGACGTTTCTTGCTGCTGGCGCAACAGACAAATCTACCTCCGCCGAGACAAACCCACGCCTCTTGACCTTTCCCATGCGTTCGTCCAAGCCTGCGATGTGGAAGATTGTGCCGCGCACACAACATCAAAGGGACCTCTCAAAAACATCCAATTCAATCTCATAACACAAGAATGCGCGCGATAGGCACGCCACTGATAGACATTCTACCGTATTGTTAACAGAACATTGTGCTCGGGATTACTGATTTGTGTTTTTTCAGACATTTTCCCTCTTCCTTTGTCTGCGACAACAATTTTTTAATAAAGTTTGAAAAGATCAAAGGGGAAGGATCACAGAAGGAAAACAAGTGTCCACCGCGCGAAACGCGAAGCGTGTGTTTTGGTTCGCGGCAAATGAGAGAGGTAGACTGGTTTATCTGCCTATCCCCTGTTATCCGCGTTAAAAGCTTTCCGCATGTGTCGATTCAACGCTGCTTTCATTCTTCGGAGTTCTTAGTGATTATTCAAGTCGTTTTTGTCTTCTGTGCCGGTTTTCAAAAGTTTTAAGTAATTAGGTCAATTTGACAACAGTCTTGATTTCTATATTATTTGATTGTTAATCGTTACATAGAGGATAAACTACACACAACAGTGCGACCGAGCCGCGAGCGAGGGTTGTTGCTAAAATTGGACCAAGGCGCATGACTGCGTTGTAAGGAAGAATTTGATTGGCTACCCGATAGCAATGCTCGCTAGTAATTGGGTGTTATTAGATTGCTTTTGCATAGTATTCATGGCGGATTCAAAACGTGTGTTGAGGCCTGTCGATATCATCCTGTGTTGTTAATTTAATTTCTTGTGGACTAATGACTATGCCGCATATGAGTTCTGGAGGTTCTGAGGATTTTTATTCAACTGATGAGGTGAAAGTTTACAAAGATGAAGGAGACGAAGAAAAGAGATCTTCGGAGAATTTAAACGAAGAAAAGTTGGGTCTTGTCACCGAATCCGAAGAGGTGAGTGCACGTCTCTCTTCAAACAAATGCCGAGTCTTTGATCTTTTTCGAGGTCACGGGCTCGTCTTGGATCGTTGAATATTTTTTATGTTGTATGTAGATTGATTTCATGTAAACTTGTCGATTCGAGCTTTTAAGTTTTTGAATTTTTTTCTTATTTCAGGGCAAGAATCCAGGGAATTATAGCGGTGCCGAGAAATCGAGCAACACAGGACCCGATGACGGTAGGTTGGGTTTATGGTGGGAACGAAAGATCAAAGAAACTACAAAGGCGGATAGGCTCCGAGTCATGAACGGGGCATTAGGGGTTGAAAAAAGAAAACGTTTAGGCGGTTGAGGCTTGGTGGAATGGTTTTTCGTTGTCTGGGATAATTTGGCTGTGCAGGGGTGTGCCTTTGAAATAATAATTCCTTCTTCTTCAACAAAATAGGCTATCTTGACAATCCTGGCATTGTTAAATTAGGTCAATTCCCATGTCTTTGCTTGCTGTTGTTTTAGTTTTGTGTGTGATGCTTTTGTTTCACTTAATTATTGATAAAAACAAAACAATCTCAAAAGAGATTAAGTTTAAGATGCTTACATTTATAACTGAATTGCAGCTTCAGCATAATATATTTTCAGACTTACACACACACTACACAGTAACTGCACAATGTCTAAAGGCTCCTTTCTTTTGATTTACTGTCAGTTGGTTATGTCATCAGAAATTATCCTGCATCCTTTATTTCAGAGGATTCATTATCATCATTTTAAAGTATTTTTTCCGCATATCATGGGTTAGATTAAAATTAAAAGCATAAGTATTGAAAAGAGAATCAAAAAGTAAATAAGCTAAATGTTGATACTACTGTATCCTCAATGATTAGGGTTTGGGTTAGGAATGAGTCTAGCTGGCAATGGGTTGGGTCGTTGAAAGGGGTGCCGGAGAATGGTTGGGTAATGGCAATGGGTAGCGATAATTCTAACGTAAATAAACAAAAAATAACTAGGATTTCCACCTTGATTTCTAGACTGCATAAGTTCTAAAATG
Source organism: Clione limacina (assembly GCA_032362205.1). Taxonomy (NCBI): domain Eukaryota; kingdom Metazoa; phylum Mollusca; class Gastropoda; order Pteropoda; family Clionidae; genus Clione; species Clione limacina. Next base: position 13,578 of record JAUUEB010518569.1, on the reverse strand, counting down.
GCTACATAATAATAATGACAGTCCCCCATACATACAGGATTTTATTTTGTAACAGTAACAGATATATACACAAAAGTTTATCCCATAACCCTTGCCCTCTTATTTTTATGTCTAGATGTTAAAGCATCAAGTAGCCTTGATTTTTATATAGGGACAATCTTATTATAGAGCTGATGATTAAATTTTACTCCAAACTATAATCGCTGAGGAAAAAGCAGTGTTACATGTAGAAAAGAAGATGGCTTTGGTACAGAGGGGAGTTGTTTAACATTTTTTTACCTTAAAGTTTATTTCATGTGAATAGCCAAGGAGCCCAACCTTAATGATGCATTTGTAAGGCAGTAATTTCAGTGTTAAAAGTCTAATTTGTCAAACCAAAGCATTGCATACCACTCAGTAGGATTTAAAATGATTGATTCAATAGGTTTTTTGTGCTAAAAAGAGGTAACCTTTTCAGTAAGTGACAAAGTAGAACATGTCAATGTCACACAGAACCTTTTGAAATAATCATGTAAATTTGTGCATTTTACAGGCATCTTGAAGATTCTGAATTATCTTTAACTGTGGAAAACCCACAATTTTTTTTTTATTAAATAGACAAATACTCATTTTATTGATTCAAAGAAGTGCATTTTAGGGGCATCTGTTGTAGTCGGTCTCAACAGTTTTAAGGAATGATTGATTCAGGCACAACACGGTTTTCAAAACAACCGACTCTTCATGATTCAAAGATTCTACCTAGCTTTTCAGACAGAAATCTATAAAAAATACTTGTTTTTAAAAACGTAAAATGAATGGTACTAAAATATCTTTTTTACAGATTTACTCTTTTCTAAATTCTTACTTTGACTAAAACTCTATATGAATTATTTTACTCTTTCTTAATCTTCAAACATCCATAAAACCTTTGAAATAATTTCAATCAAAATAATGAATCCTAGGGAATCTGGAAGATTGGATATTTTCATGATAAAGTAATATTTTTGGTCAGGAATCAGGGGTACTAGTATGCAGCTTTAAAAGATGTGTAATTCAGGGATGTAGGATCACTTGTTGACTGGTCAATTAAATGAATATGGTTTCTTTCAACTTAAAAACTATACAGTCTTATTTTGTTTCATTCTTTTTGTAGGAAAGTTCCTTTGACTCCAATGATCCCTGTTTAAACTTTAGATATGTTTTCCCCTTTTATAATTAAAGTTTTGGGAATTTTATGTATATAATCTGTTATTTTTGATTTATGTGCCTTTGATATTTCTTTAAGCATACCCCATTATTCCAAGGGAAATGAGATTTTATCAAATTCATGGCCATCAGAAATCAAGATATGGGGTTCATTTTATTAACTTTTTCACGAATTTATAATTATTTCAGTCATGGGTACGAAGCCGGCTTTGGCCTGGTGAAGCCGCAGTTTAGAGACCAGGGTTTTCGCTTGGCTTTGTCCTTTTTTCAAAGATAGGCTTTGGTTTGTCTTTTTTAAGAGAGGCTTTGGCTTTGTGATATTTCCAAAAACCCTGAAATGTTTTTTCATTTGAAAATTGTTTTTCTTGCTCCAAATCCATTCAAAAGTGTTAAAAGGTAAACTAGAAACTGACAACACTGTGTTTTGACTGAAATAGGTTGATTTAAACTATTTATGGAGTTTTCTATAAACGGTGGCTTTATCTTGGTGCTATTTTTTAGAGCTGACTTCAGCTTTGTGATGTTTTGAGATGAAGACTTCATCTTTGTGAGTTGCGGTTTCATACCCATGTCTGGCTCATTTTATAATGCTTTTTTTTACCAATTTTTAAAGTTCTTTAGAAACAAAATTTGAGATTTAACCTAGTAAATCTTTTCTGTTTATGTATAAACCTTCAAAGTTGAATAGCTTCATTGTTTATAATATTTTATAATTATTTTACCTTCAAAGAATTTTGGTTTAGACTAATTTTCTAGTTTAAAAGCAGAGTAGAATCATGAATTCTGAAAAAAAGTCATGGTTAGGTCATTTTCAAGGGGGAGCTGGATGTTCTGATTCCTCAGATTTATAACATGTCAATTTTTTTAAAAATCAGTTGTTCAATTTTTAACAATCATCAATAATATTTATCAAAATAAAAAAAATATTTAAGTTAATACTACCTCTTCTCCAATTAGAAACGGAGTTAAGTATATTAAACCCATGGGGAAGAACTTTTATAAAACAATCCTAGAATTCTTCATTTTTTAGAATCTTACGTCATGGTAAAATGTGACTAGTGATAGAAAACTAATTTCCATTAATCTATGTTCATCATCAATAAACATTTACCTTTTATCAAAGATATGCATTTATGTCATATGCATGGAAGAGGGGAGAACCAAGGCTCATTTTAGACCATTTTTCCTGTTAAAGAAATCTTCTTTTAAAAATGCACTAAATTTTTGCTTTTTGTTGAAACAACTTAAACTGCTTTGATTTGTTAAAGCTTTAATATTTTCAGTTATAAGAATAACATTAAAGAATTAGAATATACCCTTTTGATCTTTTCAGTTATTTTGTAATTTTTACTGATCATGAAGCTTAGCCAAATTTTTAAAATTGCTATGATTTTGTTGGCTAGATCATACATTGAAACAAATTGAGTTGTTATGGAATGATTTTCCCCTTTCATGACAAAATTAGCTTTTCACTTTAATTATGCATAATGTGGAGCATGTTTCACTTGTAGATATGGTTTGGGGTCTACTCTTTTACTTTTAAGTTTCTTAAAATTGAAACACGATATTGGGAGATTGTATGGACCTTGTCTATCTTTTTAAAAGAAATTGGATCATAGCATTTGCATATTTGAAAATTTAAGTGAGAGTTAGTATTTTAAAAACGTTTTGCACTCAGGTTGGACTGTTACATACAAATTATCCAGGTGTGCAAATCATCTTTAATCTTCAGGCAAAAATAAGAAACACATTTGGAATAATAATTATGTACAGATTTTAAAAAATTAGAAAAGTATGCAAATAATAATCGTAATAGTAATATATTCATATTTTGAAAATGTACAAACAATTTAATATAAAGTACAAATATCCAATAACAAATTGTTATAAAATGTATCAGGCGCTTAGTGAGATTTTAAACGGGGGGGGGGCTGTGATATTATCAAACAATGGCCGTCATTTTTTAGTATAGTTAAAAATTGTGCGTATTTAGAGCTTTTGGATCTCAAATGGGGGGGGGGGGACATTCCCCTTGCTACATGCCTGAAAACTGAAATGTATTACAAGATTAAATAACATAACCCTGGCAATGATCCATTGTTTAACTATTTATGTTCTTAAAATACAAAACAAAAACTATTTTCTCATCATAACCTACAATTGACACATATATATTGTATCTGTTATTTTTTAAGTTGGAAGTTTTTCATCCAAGAATAATGCATAGTTCTATAAGACAATAAATCTGATCTGATGTTTTACGTCAAGAAAGAGATATTTCTTGCGACTGTAGTTGTAATATTTTTTTCATACATGTTTCTGAAAAGTGAACCAATTTGAAAGTCTATTTCTGAAAGCTGTATTAATTTAGTATTACTTCACTTATAAGATAATAAATTAAAGAAAATCTTACTGGTAACAGTGTCCTTAAATTTGGTATATTTCTCAAGAGATTTTCTCTAAAATCCCATTGATTAAATAATCATAAATTAATGTCTATGTAATCACGAATCTGGCTTATCATCAATTTAAGGCAACAGAGCAAGTTTTAAAAAAAATTAAAGTTCAAAGTTGTTACCACTTTTTGAAACGCCAAATGTTCTCTTTTTTCAAAAAATAAAAAAAAATATTCGCTTTAATTGTATTGTATTTCCATTTTATGCTTGCTAAGAAATATGTGTATTTATAGATATCATCTAATCAAGTAAAATGAACTTCAAATGTTACTTTAATAATTTACGAACAAGATGACAATGTCTGAAAATATAGACAACAATATACATATAAACATATGTGATGGCTGACAATGTAATTTGTTTTCTTTATAATTAAATTGATTACTGAGAATGTTAACATGGTACACATTCTATATGAAAATACAATGTACAAACAAAGTGACAAGATCATTCAATTAACAATAAAAACGCCACTGTGTCACAGGTGTTTATAATCAAAAGCTTTTCAGAAAACGAACTTTTAGAATTTCTTATAATGTAGTAAGACTTGTAGGGCTGTCTTCGTTATAATCGATTAGTGTTTGCCAGTTGCAATAATAAATAATGCTGGGTGTGTAAGAAAGGGTAAAATTAAAATGTTGATTATATAAGAAAATATGTATGTTATTTTCCACCCCAAAGTGATCAAGTTTACAAATCTGTTTAAAGCTCAGTTATGGGGGATAATTTTGAGTAAATCTGCGTTGTGTTGATACAGTTAAATAAATCAGTTTTATCTTTTAAAATCAATGATCGAGGAAATATGACGAATGTATTATAAAAGAAACACATTTTATTAGATAAACCTCCTATTAATAATGATTTGTAGTACTAGTAGCCGAGATATTATACGAATAAAATACAAATCAAAGATAGGATAAGTGATAACCAAAACCAACAAAGTCATTTTGATTAGTCTAACTTGTCTGTGTGTATACGTATTTGTTATCGATATACAGGCTGTAGTCAGGATTTTGTGTTGAAAGGGAGGGGGGATTAGTTTGAGTTAAAAATGGTGCGAATAAAAATGATTTTCGACTCAATTTCGAGGGGAGATATTCCCCATGCCACCTGGCTACGCGCATGTCGTCATGTAAAATCCAAAGGGGTTAGTTCGTTTAAAATCCCCCTTTTTGTTCTTATGCCGAAGTCTAACTTTATGTGTGCAGTCTTGTTTGATTAACGAACTTAAAGAAAACTGACACGTGACTTCAAAAGCTGTTTGTACTTTTGATTTCATACTTGTTTAAAGTGCAACTCTCTATGTAGTATGTATACCTCTGTAAAGACCAAACTCCACCTGGCCACTGCCCCGATACAACAGCTGATCATGTTTTGCATCACGTTTGAACTTGAAAGGCAAACTTTGTGACAACAAATCTAACATGACACGCCGCGCTAGACTTATTTGATCATTGATATGTTTTGTGGGTGGTCAAATAACAGGTTCATCCTGATACATCAGGAGTATTACATGTATCTACGTGAGTCGTGTTTGTAATCATTTGACTCACACATTGAGTAGAGTAGAGATAACGGCTCGTCTGTCGATATAAGATAATACCTCTACGATATATAATAAGGTAATATCATGTCCATCAAGGGGTTATTGTTACTGATTCTATCATCATTGTTTTACTCTCGAAAAAAAATATTTTCCCGGGGTTCACATTTCAGTTTAAAACGTACATATTCATTTATTTTTATTTGTATTTCTTTTTGAAAGGGACTAGGTACCTAAATTGAGCGTGGACAAACATTTTTGAGGAATTCATCGGGACCTAAAAATGTCCCCGCGTGCAAGTTTTATTCAATTTACCGACTTTTGGAAGCTAAGATCATTGCTGATCACTGTCTTTTTTAATTTGAGATGTAGAACACATGCATGCATTTCTAACAGATACAGATTAATATATTGCAGAAACTTCGCGACTACTTTTGAAATATCTTTCTCCAGACATTGCTTGCACATTTAAGACATTTAATTTTTGATGCGTATATTGGCACTCTTATTGTAGGACTTTTGGCCTCCAAATGCAAAGAAAATGCTTTTCTTTTCATATTACCACACACTTTGGGTTCAACCCTCGATACTGTGTTAGTTGTTCTTTCCCTCTTTTCAATCATCTTTCAATCTTTGTCTCTTTATTTTTTTAGTTGCTGTATGTATTTATTAATTAATCAACCAGTTTCAATTATTTGAAATAAAAATTAAGTTTTGGTTTTTATTTGAAGAATACCGGCCATAAATCGCGATAACGAGCAGAAAATAACATGATGTTCGATTATTTTCTATGTGAACTAAAACTTGATCATTTAAGACCAATGCGCCGATGTATTTTCACATTAAATGATTTCAATGAGCCCACACATTATGTGGTTATTTGCTTGAAAATCTTTCAATACTTTGTGTATGTTTTTTAGCCCCAGTTGTCTTTTTGTGTTCTACAACAATCTTTTTCTTTCAATCATTTTTTCACATCCGTCCTTGGTTTTTTTCTGTGTTTGAAAGTGACCCTGTACCTAAAGTAAAGTTTCGTGACCTTATCACGCTGGGTTAGCCGTACTGTCTCGGGTTAGCCGTACTGTCTCGGAATCATAGCGGAAAGATACATTTAGATGTATGTATGTGGCTTGTTAGTTTGTTAGAGTATAAAAAGATTCTTTTGTTGTCCCTATGTTGAATGTCATAGAGAAAGTGACAGGTATAACACGGCCACTTGTACTGATAGTGACAGGTATATATCGTATTTTACCGTCTCCATTGTGGACTGTTATACGGATTAAATGATTCACCGCAATATGAGACACTTGCGTTAGAAATATGAAATGTGATTAGTTTTTTTCTTGTTGTTATGTTTATCCGTCTTTTCAAGAATTAAATAGCCATCATACGCTTCTCAAGTAAATAGTTGAATTTGTTAATCCGCCCGGGCTTATGTAGAAAAACAGGATACAATACACGAATTTAAGCTTTATAGTACAGAGTTTGTGTCAAATAACGGCCTTGGACAACTTAAGCCATATTTACACATTTTATCTGAATTCGTACATCAGGAGTTGAAGGGTATATTATCTTATTGTCATCCCATTCTTCACTCTACGTCGCTTCATCATTTTATTTCATTCATTGTTGGTATTATCCGCTTTTATCATTGTGTGCTTAATAGTTCAGAAAGTTGTCAATGATATTTTTATTTTGTTCCATTTTGGTTATAGCAAAAGTTTACCTAAGTTACACCCTAGATATGTTCATTATAAAGATGTTTTCAAAACTTCAAGTTGTACGTGTGTCTCGCTTGACTAACGGTTACCTCCCCTGTGTATCTCATAAGTGTCACACTCTTACCACAAAAAGCAGAGATAGTATTACAACTCTGAACTAAAAACGTTGGATACGAATGACCAGGTTGTCATTAGATTCTCATGTTTAAATATCTAGGCGTGTTATGTTTATTAGAATGTCTCTCGTCTTTGATTTCCACTTTTCATGACAATCTTTACTGGTGGAACAGCTGGATTTCTGTCATTCTCTTTCAAACATAAATACTCGAATCTAATTATAATGTTTAACAGACAAACAAATAGAATTAGATAATAGTATAGCCTAGTATTTCATTGTGTCAGAATATAAATACGACTAGTACAAAAGTAAAGTAAATTGATCCACTAATTTAATTTGTGAAAAAGCAACAAATATCTAATTCCTCATATTTAATTATGATTAAAAGACAGACAGTAGACAGATAGACTAAGATAATCTACTTGATTTCACGCTTGTATATTATTGTGCAATAATATAAATACGATGAGTGATGAGTACAAAAGTCAAGTAAATTCATCCACTCATTTATAAAATAAAGCAAATCTAATTCGCCCACGACACGCCACTAAAACAGGGGGCTATAAAACGATGATAGCTATGACTCAATTCTGGGCGTTGCGTTACAACATAAATGAATCCATTGTAAGTCCTTCTATAATACTATTATTACTCTTGACTTACATAAGTTTATTTCCAGGCGTGATGAATTTATTATATAACAAATAACATTATACTTGTTAAAGTCGTAATTCGTATTTATGTAGATTATTTGTTTACGTAATTCAGTTGTTGTTTATCGATTAAAGACTGAAAGCGATCAAAGTAATTATTGTGTGTCTGTTTAGTATGTGAAGGTCAAGTTTATTTATAGCTTTCTTTGATGTGGACAAATGTCCGTGATATGGTAATGCTTTCCGACCGTCAGATGTTTCGTAAAGCGCTGATACTGCTACAGGTCGTATTATGTAAATATGTATTGACAATTTGTCAAAACATACTCACGACTTGCATCCATCATGGTGGTAGCTTTCTTGTCAGTTGCGTCAGTTATGCAAATCACCCCAATTATCAGATAGCTGAGTAGAAATGAATAGCTGATAGTTTTTATTTGACTTATTTGTATCTAGTCATCTGAATTAATTTGCACTTGATCTCTTAATGGGTCTATTCATGAATCGACAACACCTCAACAAGTGACTTTTAGCACCGTGTTGGTCATGATCAGAGAGCGGGTATCCCTCATTGCAGATATCAATAACACCTTTCCACGTGACTGCTCGTGACTTGACCCCATTGAACTACTTGAGAAGAGAGTGATGAGTAGTTTGATTTTATTATTTCTAAATAAGGCAAATAATGACGATAAAGATGAATGTCAGATGTACAGTACGATTCACATAGAAGATATTGCATCCCAAAGATCGGTTGTAATGTTTTGCAGTGAAAGTGAATTGCATTTGAGTTTTTGAAATTTCTGGTGGCAGGTGGTGATTGTTTGTTCAAATACTAATGAATTCCCCCAAGTTTTTACCGATTAAATCTTTTCCTTTGTGGCGTATACAGCTATCGGTTCAGTTTCTTGACAATGTGTGACAATATTTTTTTGAGCTCTAGGTTTTTATTAAAACGCCAGGTTTTTGGTATATCGATTGACATCCAGATGGTCCCTGTAATATCCGCAAACCTTTGGTCTGATTGAAAAAATTAATTTGATATTTTGACGAAGTGGTGAAAGAATCATCGTCACTCGTCACCTCTTATTTAACTAGGGATTATGTACCCTTAAATATACGCGTCTTGCCTTGAAAGTAAAGAAAGACAGTGATTTCAACCTTTCTAAAATTATTTCAGCCGTCAACATCTCCCCGTATCATCTCAGGAAAAGCCATGCATTATTTTACATGTATGCACATCGTCAACATCCTACCTGAGACTTAATCAATATTGTTTGTCAGCCGGGAGAGTTTTTCTCACCGTCTCATTGGCATCTTGATGGAAATATGACTGTTCATAATACGTGATGGCTTTTAGAATGTGGATAAAACAGTTATTGGCAGCTCTGACTTCTGCTGGATGACGTGAACCAGTGGAGCAGATAACTCGCCTGTCACATCTCGATGTCCGATCTAAAGATCCACGTTTGCCTCCCTTTGCGCCGGGTCGTGGCAGACGGCTTGATGGGATTGTGAACATTGTCAAATAAACCAGAACAATTGTCCGATGTTTATTGCTTGAGTTGATTATATGATGAATATGTTGTTGAATGAACTCGGGGATGTCAGCATTTTTTTAAGTCTGAAGATTTGGAGTTTGAATCCCAGTTTTCATGTTGTCTCTTATCTCTATTGGGCTCATGCACTTGTTGTTAGGTACCAGAATAATGAACTTATAACTTAGAGCTTCTCTTCAATTCTTCTAGATTTCAGTAAACTCTGTTGCAGGAACACATTGTAATCCATTAAGGAAAATGTCAGTCAGGTAATTCAGGCGATATTTTTGGTTGAGTGAGACTTGTTTTTTCTTCTTCAACAAGTTTCAGAATACAAAATGTTCTTAATTTAGTTTCGCAAAACGCTGGGGCCTCTTCTACATAATCTATCTTCTACGTACATAATATGGAACCGACATACAAATTGTTTGTCAAACCCTTTTGATTTCTCGTAAAACTAATGGAGAATGATTTGTGTATCTAAGGAAATGTGTAGGGTTTTCTTCTTTTTGATGTAAAGTTAAGTTTGTTATCTTACACTGTTCCATTTGCATTTGATATACATTTTTAGATTTACTTTTACATAGGTCAAGTGAATTATAATGAGAGTTTAATTTGTTTTGCTTTCATGGCACAGCACACTTAATACTTAATTGTAGCAAACGTATGTTTTGATTTTTATTCTATTTTATGGAGTGTTTGGTCATAAATCCTTATTCTAAGTTACCTTTATCTCTATTTTAGCTGAATGAATTCACTTTGATTTTGTCTATGGTTTTCGTCCATGAAAAGTGTATAAATTAACTGACTCACTTACTTATCCGTGTCATTAGAGTTATTGATATTTACAACGGAGCACATCTTGTGTGGCCTGCCAAACCATTGATTTTTTCTCGAGTACATCTTTTCACATTAGAAAATGGTGCTTTTTATTTACATTGTTGAAATCTGAACGTTCTATCCATTCTACTTTAGGGTGTCAGCGCAACAGATGGCTGGAGAAAAGCGTTTTGAGGAGAAGATTAAAAGATCTAATTATTTCGCAATTAATCTCTATTATTTTTTTTATCTCTGTCTTGTCCCTGACCGCCGTCCCTTTTAATGCGACATCTTAAAGTATGCTTTGAGTCGACTTATTATGTCATTGAATTTAAATATAGAACATGGTGGGGGCGGGTTAAACATACAACACTTAACTATACTTAACGTAACCGGTTTGTTCTTAATATATATATATGAACTTATTCTTTTTGATCAACTTCCTCTTCGTAATAGTTTATTTTCATATTTTTCTTACGTATAATATTTTTCCCCTGCCGTTTGAGTTGGTAAATATACAACCCGTGTCAGTGAAAGATTACGATACAGCACTTGGTATGTCAATCAATTAAGTATATTTGAGACGTCAAGAGTTGGGCTATTACTTGTGTTTGTGAATTAGTTGTTTCGTACATATTTGTCGTTTTAACTTACGGCGGTTATGGTGGCTTTTTTATTTGATGCGGGGGTGGTCAAATTGTGACTTGCCTCATTGAGTTGGTTTATTTATTTAACAGTCTCCGGAGAGCTTTTTAGCTGGCGACCTGTCGTGAAATAACGATTTGAAAACGCTTATGTTTGATGCCCCATCAGTGACACGTGACTCCAGGGGGTCGACACGGACAATACGGACGACAGCCGTATCGTAACCATGTTCTCGCTTTTCAGTTGCAACTGTTAACAGCTTTTTCGACCGTATAAAAGTACATTTTGGCTTAAAGTACTTTATTTGATTGTAACCACATTGTTACTCTCGAGTTTCAAGGTCTTTCCTATCTTCAGTCCCTGGTTGCAATGACTGACGCTCGTTTATCCCTCTTGTTGCTCTTGTGTGTTCTGATGTTGGGTTAAAAGTATTTTCTTTAGCTGGTTGCAAAGCATCATATCTGACTCTATACTGAGATTAGTGTACTCAGTGTAAATCAAATAAAAATTGAACATGAAAGAACGTCCTACTTTGGTTTGTGACGAAATTCTTGAATTTTACTCTAGGTCACGTATCTGCAACCTTAAATTTAAACAATATTACGTTAGGTTAGGTTACGTCCACGAGGTTGCTTTGTTCGATTTGTTTAGATAAGGACAATACTGATAATGTCGATGTTGTAAATGATAATGGTGATGTTGTAGACGATAATGGTGAGGTAATGTTGAAGATGATGATAGTGATGTTATAGATGATAATTGTCGTTGCACGATGCACTGCTTGGACAGGACCAATTATCACGATGCATCACGCAGCGTCAGTGCAATCATCTGCACAATGATCGATTAACTAGCTGAATTGATTTTGTTTTTCTCAATCTGCAGTGGCCGTTCTATTTAAACTGCTGTGACAGGCATTAATCAAGGCAATCCTTCATGTAATTATATCCCTTAAATAGCTTATGCATATGTTTTTGTTGTTTTATTCCTCTTTATGATGGCGACAAGGGGAAACCGCGGTAGGAAATAAGCATTTCAAAGCTTTTTGCATGAAATTTGCGCCACTAAAATACTTTTGTCAGATTTAGATAAGAATATGATCTCGTCTTAGAGAACAAACAATGTTAAGATGACTGTCTTCTATTATTTACATTTCATCAGAATGCCTTATATCATACGTACGTATATGAAAACAATAAGAAAATGATATCTGCAATCAAACACATAATATTGAAAATCATGCATTGTATTTTGTATACTGTCATGGCTGACATATATCCTTTCATACTCAGAATCCACGACCTACTTTTATAAAGTGTTTGTTAATTTTCATCGCACTTAGTCAAATGACCAAGCTAACTGATTAACTCAACCAGGGCTTTATTTCACGAGATTCTGTAAACATATTATTTTCCTAACATCACCGATTATGAACTTTGAAAAGATGACCAAGAATGTACTGATACGTTTAGATGATTTTGTGTGATCTCAAAACTACAGAGTAGGTAGGAGTAAAACTAAATTTGATTCCAAGCTTGAAAACCGGTGTCGGTTACTTGAAAAATATAATTCCGGCCGGTTCAAGACCAACATTCCTCCGCCTCAAGGTATCGGAGTTGACAATATGGGTGATATTAATAATTGAAGATTTAATCAGATTAAGACTTAGAGTCTTTATTTTTCAATGAGGTCTGAAATCTAAATGAAGTATCGTAATACAATTGGGTGAACTCACCTCCCAACAATGTTCCTCTGAGACGTCTTATATTGTATTATCAGCTCACGTTAACTCGTTTGAGTTCCGTTAGGACAACTTTAATTTGAATTATCGTAGTTTCAAAGGACGTCCAGTTTTAATCTTCTAAGGAACAAACTGAATTACCTTGAAAACGCAAGTATCGAGTGTTTTGTTTCGACAGTAATCAACCCAACCCGCTCATTTGTTTGTAAATGAATTTGGAAGACTTAATAGGACAGGACGATTGCTAAGCAGTCTGGCTATATATCACGTTTCATGTGAGATTACACTTTTACGAGATAAGGACGTGTTTCCGTTATCGTTTCCTCGTAAATAGATAACAGTTTTCAAACAAAAATATTCACAAACGTCATTATGTTTCGCCAAATTCGGTTTAAAAATATGAAGAATATAAAATGATTTAGGCGTAATCAAATCAGTATTATCTGTATTTTTAAGGCTGATTTTTCTACATATATCAAAATAAACTAAAAATTGATTAGGGCGACCTTTCTCAACCCAAACCCATATATTATAAAGCCAATAAAACCCCAGGTTTTCACAACTGATCAGTCAGTTTGCGATACAAAATTGAGAATCTGTATGCAAAGTATCACCATTAACGTCGTTTTCACGGTCCATCAATCGAATATTATAACCTTATTAAATTGCACTAAACAAACACAGACAATGAAATGATGATGAATGGGCGATCTTTTAAAACGATGTTTGTGTCACTCTTAATCTCAATAAGAAAAAGCCAACCACACGTGGCCCACTTCTGCTTTCTGTTAAGATTTCAATGTATGTGTGTTCATGGGGCTAGATTGCAAATATTGATAAGCGCAAGCTCGACGTTTTAGCGACAGTTTATAAAGTAATTCTTTCACAACCTGTTTACATTTTATTTCTATACAACTTTATCTTGATGGCCCTTAAAGCACGCTTATTTTTCTAGATTTGTGTCCACATTTTCTCATCACTGTTTATATACGCCAACTTAATCCTTTTAAATTTGATTTTCTGTGGATTTTTACATTGTTAAGGCTACTAGTTATCTCACTCATTTCCCTCTTTCTCACTCACTCTATCTCTTACCTCAACTCTCTCTCTCTCTCTCTCTCTCTCTCTCTCTCTCTCTCTCTCTCTCACTCTCACTCTC
>JAUUEB010518458.1:0-17623 GCA_032362205.1 Clione limacina | reverse complement strand
AAGGGTGTTGATTTTAACATTAAAATATAGCTTGGCTCCTACTGTTTCCATAGCAGTTTATTTCATGCAGATATCTTCATTAGATCAAAAGTTACAGTGATTTTAAGCATGCAGGGGTCGCCAAATTGGTGCATTTTCGGCCTTTTTAGCAAATGACCTTGACCTGTAAAATCCAAACGGATGGTCTGATTGCGAAAAAAATTTGGTTTTGTGGTTTTTACCCCAAATACTACCCGCATACCAAAAATGATCAAAATCCATGATGGTGGGGTTCCAAATGTTAGGTTCAGTGTGTTGGTTTGAGGAATAATGACCCTATAGTAGGTATAAAGGGCACAACTGAAAGTCTGCTCTTCTTTGTGTCCAAATTTGATGGCGAGTGTAAACGAAAATCTAAGGTGTTTAAATATGATGTCTACAAGATTTAATTCCCCTGTGTAATACCTAACCAATATCTATGTACAAAAATATACAAAACTTACATCTGATAGAGAAAAAGTGACAGGGTTTCTTTCATGTGCTAAAAGAGGATTTTAATTTTAAACTGGCAGGCGTCAGTTTTTTATGTCTCATTTATTCATCTTGATATTTTTTTAATCAATCCTGAAGGGGATGCAACGAAGTGTTAAAATTGACTTGCAGTCACCTACACAGTATCAGTCTTGTTGGTTTTCTGACCAACTTGACATAAAGTAGCTTGCCTTCCAAAAGGAAAAATCAGCCGGACCACAATCCTCCCAGTTGGGACTAGGGTTAGGGTTAATCCCGGTACCTCCAAGTAAGGGAAGAATGTTTGAGATAAATTAATATTACTCATTCGCTACATTTTTCTCCGTTCGCGTTAGTTTATCAGAATCCTCCCAGTTGGTCCATTAAATCCTCCCGTCAGCTGACAAGTTTTGGAAGGCAAGTAAAGTAGACAGCGATTGACAAATATTTCTCAGATAAGCCACAAAAGTCAAATGGTTATTGTTTTCTTAAGACTTCTATCAACTATGTCATTGATTATTGACTTTGATTTGTTTGCTTTTGTTTCATGCATTTTTGTGTTGCATTTAAGTCAATGGTCATGTATCTATAACATTGTTTTTCATTACTCAAAGACGCTTGAAATGGTTTGCTCAATGTTTCATATGTTTCCTCTTTTTCCTTTCAAAAAAGGTATGAGAATCTTGACAATGAGGGTAATGTTAATGAAGATTTGCCAAACAGCTGGGAATGTTCCAAGTGTTGTAATGAGGGCAAGCAAGGTCAACTCAAGGTGAGTAATACATTTTCGTCATTCACTATCAGCTCAAACTGAGAAAACTTGTTTATTGTTTTGTCAGACACTTTAGTTTCCTGCTTTGCGTAAAAGGCATCTTCAGAGGATGAGAACTATAGATTTGCATAATGTAACGGTACAATCTGATCAACTTTTGCATTTTTCAAGTAAGTGATTAAGATGTGAACATTGTCAAGATAGATAATAATGTTGTTAAGATGTGTTTATTTGATATTGTTTTCATTAATCAAATAATAAAATTAAAACACTTCATATTAATGTTGTCTTTGGTAGATAGATTCAATTAGTATTATTCGTTAATCAAACTTCTTTTTAACAAGGAGTATGAATAAACTTTAAAGTCGGTTGTACCTTTTCATCAATTTCTTTTACCCTCTCAGCCAAGATATCGTCCAGGTGGTGGTAGTATGGTGAAAAAGTTGAAGAGTGAGTCATTAGACAGTGATGAAGGTCCGGATGATGATCTCCCGTCACCCATAAGCCCTGTTGAGGGAAAGCGGGTTGTTTCTAAGCAAGAACCAGGCAGCACCATGAGGCAGTCTGTTGTATCCAAGCAAGACCCAGGCAATCCCCTGAGGCAGTCTATCATCAAAACTGAAGCAGACAGCAGTCCTGAAAGGAAGTGGCAGCCATCGACAGACTCTAAAAAAATCTCTACCTCATCAGATACAAAAGTTAAGTTGGAGCCAGCAGTGATAACACCAGGCAAAGAGGACGTCCAGCGTAAGAAAAGTCAAGGAAGTCAATCTGCCAGCAAAGAAGGTCATCGTAAATATGTGAAGAAAGAACAGGTCAGTTGAAATATTTTGATTTGAAGTACCATAAATCTATGTCTATAGCCATGGTTTTCAAGCCACACCTTTTCTTCATCTTTAAAATCATTTCTCCAGTCCCATTCCCTGTGTTTAAGATGCATGTAAAAACTTCACAAACCTGTCTGCATTTAAGGTCTTCAACATCAGCTGCACCAGGAGAATCAATGCTTGAGAGAAAGTTGCTCGGCTTTGACTTTCATATGAAAGTCTGCAAATATTTATCCTTTTTTGAGGCAGGGAAACTCTGTTTAAATTGATACTTTTGTTGAGTACACTTGTAAAGGCCTGAGAGTATGGCTTCTTTTATGTAAGAATAGAACTGAAGTCCAATCCATGGGCAAAACTAAACTGTTGATATGGCTTTCTTGGGCCTGTATTGTAGTTTACTTGTCTGATGCCATTGCAGTATATATAGCGCTTAAATGACCACTTACATTAATTTAACATTCACTTATAATCATTATTTTCTCAGATATGTTGTTTTGTTTGATTTCAAGGACATGGCTGATAAACATTTGTCATTTGTATTTTTCCAGATTTCTGCTTCTAATTCACCATCTCAGGAAGAAGCCTCTCGAGGTGCCCGCAAACGCCCCCTGGCAGCAGTTTCTGTGACATGCAGCAATGAGAAGAACAGCAGCCCCCTACCTGCCGAATCTGGGGGCAAAAAAACCAAGAGAGAGGTAGTGCTTCCTCGAAGATACTTAGATTAGTCTTCCATCCTCATATTCTTTCATTTAACTTAACCACCCACCAACACTGTTACCTCTGCTATGCATTTTTATCTTTTTTTTTATCTCCACAACTAAAGGTTAAATCTTGTATTTATTGAAAAAGTATTTAATAATATTTATGTGTCTACTTTGGGCGCCAGACCTGTTAGAATATAACTGAAGTCCTCTCCAAAAGTAAACTGTTGTATATGGTTTTATCCCACCTGTATTGTTGTATACTTGTCTGATGCCATAGAAATATATAAAGCGCTTAAATGACCTCTTTGAGTTGATAGCGCTGTAAAACCTACATGAATTAATAAATCGGTTTAGTAAAAAAATAGTTTAGTAAAAGTAACAATTAGAAAAATGATGAGGTGAAATGACTGTCCAATAAAGTAGGGATATTATCATTAGATAAAAATGCTGTCTGTGCAGCTGGATACCATAAGGAAGAGATGAATATCCCTACTATACATTAATCTTAGTGTGTTGTCCACTACTGGCTTGGTCAAGATCAAACACCAGGACTGATCTGTGTCAGTGACAGCTTTACATGCTTATAAACACATTGGTGCTTATTTGATATACATTGATTCCAGCAAAACATATAGTCATCAATATATTGCCTGCGGTCAGTGCTCATAACCCTTTGTTACTGAAAATGTTACACTTACTCAAAGTAAGTATGGTTTGGTAGAGAAATGAACTTAAAAAAGTAGCATACTTATGGCATCTTTTACTCCAGCACTACCCAAGTCTGTTTTGCAATATCTAGGTTTCTTAATTCTTCTGTCATATCCTTTTTGCCTATATACTTTCATTTCTTAAAATTGATCAAATAACCACTTATATGTAGGACTTGTAATAATTGATGAAATTAGGACTTGTTAAATTCATGTTCAAGAATGTTTGTATACAGCTTTCACCCCTCTTTTAGAAGATGCTATATAGTCCTGTTTTGAGAGATGGTTTTTTTTCACCATGGCATGGCACATATTTTCAGGGTGATGGGGTGTACAATAATATTGGGAATAATTTTTTTTGTCCTTGTTATTGTGAACTTAACATTTGTGGATGTAATGTTATGTGTTTTTTGTTTGATAAAAGTTTTTAAGGCAGCTCGTACTTACACTTATACAGATATTTCTCTTAGATTATGATGGGCATTTGAAGATGTGTATTAAACACATGATCCTGGAAATACCCCTCCTTTTGATTTCAGGCTATCTTTTTTATGCTTTGAATGAGATATCTTTCTGTCATTGATACTAATTACAATTTCAAGAGGTAGAAATGACCTAGACTATATAGGTGAATTCACTTAAAACGAAATGCTAGGGCACAAAGACATTTGTTATCTGATTTTCTAAGATGAAAGTAACAACAAAATCAACAGCATCAATAGAAAAGATGTGTTGACATATTATTTTGTTAGTTAAGTCTAGAAAAAACTTTTATTAGATTAAGATATTAATAATTGGTTAGTTTAAACAATTATTGTGCAGCTATTTTCTTATCATATCCTAAAAAATGGCAGCTCTTCTCTCAGTATATTTATGTTCATTGGTCTTTGATGTTTAACACAACTAGCCAGTATAGCCACTGGTTATCTCCTATTCAACTGGATGTGTGTTTGAAAAAGAACAGACCTTCTTAGAACAAGGGAGTGTGCGCTCAATATTTTTAATGTACTTTTCTTGTTAGTTTGTGTTTACACACAGGTTTGATTTTGATGCCAGATTATTGCTCAACCAGATCACAGCTTAAAGGCATTACATAATTAAACATTTATAAGAATGAATCCTGTAAATTATGTAAATAGCGTGTGGATCTATGTAGCTTTTTCTCGAAAAATCATCTTACAGCTACTGCAACATTTTGTACAGGTTATCATCATCATCATCATCATTTATAGTCATTGTCCATATTCTTAGTCATAGGGTGAAAACATAACAGGATTCATACATTTTATGTAAATTATTCATGATTTCATAATTAATTTTTTTTATAATTTCATAATTTTATATTAAGGTGATTGAAATTTTTACGTGACCCAGGAGACTGGATTTTTTCAAGCAGTTTGACTTGAGAAGTTGATAAAGTTTAAAAGAATTATTTTTAAGACCTCTTTTATCATTTGGGAGGCGTGGTGGCACTGCCCAGCATGCTAGAGGGCCAGTTTCAACTGTTGTCTAGACTAGTCCTTGGTCGAGTTGTTAATGTTGTATCCGTCTTTCATATGACCTTCATGTGCTTAACACTTACTATTTTATCTATTTTCATTTGATTTCTTGATAGTCTTCACCACATTTGAAAAATTAATTCTTTAAGATACATTTCTCTTAGCCAGTATTCTCAAAATTGTTTCCTCTCATTGTTGGTATCTTCACATTTTTACAGGCTGTTATCAGAAAGTCTTATTAAGAAATACTTTGTACAGCTGGCGTAATCTTTTGGTTTGTGTTTTTATCATCGCACGCACCCATCAGTTTTATTAAATCACTCAGTAACACTAACAATTTTTTAACAGTTTATGATTTTGTTTTATGTTAAATTGTACTGACCAGTACCAGGACATACTGTTTTCATATTTTGACACTATTCTTGGCACATAAAATATATTATTTAAAACTTAGCCTGAGAGACAAATACATAACCTTAAAATGTTAAATGCATTATCAGAAATTTAAGTACACAAATGATATTTAGCAAAGCACACATGGTTTTACAATGTTGAAGGGTTAATGAGTTGAAAAAAATTAATATTAATTTTTCAGATTTTTGAACAATGATAATTCTTCTTTCTCTTGTAAGAATTTAACAAAAGAGGTTAACAGGTTTCCTGATAGTCATTGTGAAATATGTTCATCTTTTTTATTTGTTCTTCTTAGTATAACTTAATACTAATTTTTCATGTATGATTGATATGATGATTATGTTAAGCAGTTATGTTGTATTAGTTTAGCCAAATCCAAAGACACAAAAGATATTGTTTAATTCAAATTGTATATAGGTTATATATAATAAAAAGTTATATAATTGGTTTTAACTTATTCAAGATTGCAATCCACCTTTAAGGGAGACAACTTTGCTACCCAGTATCACTCCATGTCAAGACTTTTCATCTGTTCTTATAATTGGTTTCAGCTAAAGTATATTGTAAGAGCAGAGAGTTGTTCCAGTTAGACTGTGTGATATGCACGTATGCAATTTTCATTGATCACATCTTGACTGACTCTTTTACCTTGATCCTTTTTGATAGATTTTGTCTGGTTTGAGGTGGGCTTAGAGGCCATTACTTTCATATCTGTCATTGTGTTGTGATCAGGATAGGAAAAGTGCTATCTTGCCTGTCTCAAAAGATTGAAATGCTCCTCATTTTAGTTGATGTCAACATTTTGATATTTTGTCTTATTCTTCTTTTCAATGATTTGCCACTTTCCATAATTCTTTGTGCTTTTTATTGTAATTAAACAGGTCTTGGAAATAATTAAGATTGTGATGTGTCACAGGAAAATGTTAAATATTTATCGTTCTTGTAAATGGTCCTTTCTGTCCCTCAAAGTTGACCCATGTCCCTCATTTATTCCTGTTGAGTTGAAGTTGTCTAATCTGTACATGCAGGTGATGTTAAGTTCCTTTCTTGTGATGAAATATTTTAATCTCTGCCTGGCTTGTGGCTTTGTGACAAATGTTTTCTTCAGATTCTTTGCTGGAAAAATTATGGACTTTCGGCTGCAATTCTTTCTTGAAAAAAACATCACAAATTTCGTGATGTGCATGATCAATGTAAGTGGTGATGTTGTAATTTTTGGAAATTTCTGGCTTCTAGGAAAAATAATTACAAAGATCTGCCTCTATAAATAATTTAGTTGTCGTTGATCATCCTAGAGTCTTTAATTGTTGGAATCTCTTCTTTAAGAAATAATTGGCAGCTCTTAGTACTGGGAGATAGTAGATTTGCCTATCACAAACACAATGCCGCTAATGCTTAACTTTAGTACCTTCTAAGGGTCAAGATAAATTTTGTATTTCTAAAAGAGTAATAAATACATTTAGTACTTATAAATAGTAATAAATACATTTTGTACTTTTTAAAGGAGTAATGAATTATAACTAATGTTAATTATTGTTTTTTGGATGTTAAGCTTTTTTTGGGTACCTTTTTATCTCACTCAATCTGTTGCTATTCATCTGCCCGCTGGCGAACAAGAAGAAGATCTGCCCATGGACTTGTTATTTATATATGGAGCAAATCATGAATGTGTGTGAAATATACCATGCCCTTTGTTTTTGTATCATTGAGTACCATTCTATTGTAAAAATTGTTAAAATATGATGAATTGAATAAAAATGTGTGCATGTTTGATTTTATAACAAGTCTTATTCTCTTTTTTCCACTTGCTGTTCAGTTTGGATTCATCTTTTGCTTGTTTTGGTAATTTTGGAAAACTTTTTATTCAATTAATTCTATTCTGCTGTACTTCAAAAACAAATGTTTCTAACCTGAAAGCAACAGGTTTATAAGAATCAGAAAAGAGACATGTATCGTGTATGCAAAGATCTTAAAAGTTTTGTCCTTACAGTATTCTTGAAAAAAAGTTTATTTGATATGTTGTAATTCTTTTTGTTAGATATTTTTCTTAAATTAAAAAGTAAGTATAAAAGGTTTTTATTATTACTCACCCCAATTTTGTCACTGTTCTTGGCTGTTATTTTTCTTATTAGAGCTGCGATGAATTCAAGGTTAAACAGTTCATTATTAATACAGTCAAACATGCTTAAGCCAAATTTGTTACCTCTTTTTTCTTAATCTTTGTTTCTTATAAATTTAATATTTTTAAGTCAGACAAAATCGAAGTATCTCATAAAAATTGGTTTAAGCATGTTTGGCTGAAAAATAAACAATCTTGACCTTGGTCAATTTGACAAGTAAAAACACTGTTTAAAATTTCCAGCTTAATGTTTTCTTTGTAGATGAAGTTTGATAAGTTTTATTTGGAACCCATTTGTTTTGTATTAACTCAAAGTTGTACATTTATGTAGCTCCACCAACTAAGTTTACAAATATGTAGAACATGTAAATAATTACAGGATAAAAAAGAATAACTTCAAGGGGGTAGGAGGCAAATTCTTAGCAGTTATTAGGATCCATAACTATTTTCTCCTTGAATCTTCTCCACATTCTGTACTTTATATGTTAATTAAAAACCTAGATTTAAACTTAATATTTTCCATACCGTTTTAAATCAATTTTTTTTAAGAATTAAGTTTACAAGAAGAATACATATTTGCCATTTTCAGTTGATTCATCATTTTAATCATGATTTTTTGTTTGCCTAGAAATAGAATGCTGTGCTCCTTGAGAGATAAAAAATATTTAATAAATGTTCCTTCTATTCCTATTATTTCCCTATAAACATTATCAAATTCTAAATACATGTAGTATAAAACCCGAGTAGGCCAAAGGATGAGTCTCAACTTAAGCATGTGTTGTTACTGATGGATAAACAGATGGATCAGCAGTGTTTACTACTAATATAAGACCAGCAACAACAAAGACCTCAACAGGAGGATTTTTGCGTGTCCAGTATATTGCAGATACAGAAAATAAGTTATACTTATCAGCACAAGGTGTATTGGTACTTTGAGGAATTCTCTAAGTGTGTGTTATTTGCAGTTGGAGAGGAAAGACTGCTTTCTGTTCATTGCATATTCTGTGTGTAACTGTATGTATAGTTAAGCTGTATTACCATGTACATTATTTCCTAACTTCATTTGGCTATTTCTGGTTGGGTTATTTAAGATATCACTATAGACACATGTATTTACACTAAGATAACTGTGTCTATTTTTATCTTAAGCCCAAATATTACTCAAGTGTTCTCACTCTTGGCACAGACTTTTTCCTCCGTCCACAGGGTCACATCCAGATGTCTGACGATGTTGTTCATCCCCACAACAAAGGTTATGATGTTGCACACACATTGGATGACCAGCATGTTACTGCTAAGAAATCTCGCAAGTCCACTTCAAGCAGGTTAATCGAACAAGAAGGAATTTTTCCACAACAGGGAAGTGCAGGTTTTTATGTCTCGGAATCCTCATCTTTTTCTGCATACCAATCATCTGCCTCAATGTTCTCCCAACAGTCTCATTTAAACTTATCAAACACCCAACCACAGGTTGTGATGACTCCTTTCACATCAGCATCCACTTCAGCCTCATCCTCTTCATCCTATACGCCAGGATCTTCATCTCAGACTGCTTCATCGTCACAGTTGTCGCAATCCAGTCTTAACAAAAATATTGCTTTTCGTGGCAATGATCAGAACAGCAAAGATCAAGCATCAGGGCAAGGTCCTTCCCAGGAAAGGTTAAGGTGGGGTGTAGACTACATCCCAAAAGTCCCACTGAAGAACTATGTTGTGAGACCTGCTCCAGTGTCATCGATTGCTGATTTTGTTCCTGTGGAAGATGGGACCATGCATCCTCTTCCACGTGTACTATGGATGCAGGTTTTTCGATATTTGCCTCAATCAGATTTGGTTCGGCTGTCTGCAGCGTGTCGTACATTTGACTGCTGGGTGCTAGATCCTGTTTTGTGGCCAGAGATTGATCTTTCTCTCAGCAGCATCAAACAGACCCACTTGAAATTTATTATGTTAAGACAGCCCCGCTCGCTAAAATTGGCATCATCTGTCATCTCATATGCTCAGCTATCCTGGCTTATTGCACGGTTGCCAGGGCTCAAAATTTTGGATCTGTCTAACTTGTCCTGGGCCTCAATCTGTGCTCTTTGTTCTTCAGACTGCCCTCTTCTCAAATCACTTAATCTCAGCTGGGCTACGGGAATAAGAGATTTGTGTTTTCGAGAACTGGCCTCGCCTCCTATCAACTTGAAACCAGGCCAGCGCAACATATCTCGCCTCAGCCGGTTGGAACATATTCGCTTGGCTGGCACAGATATCAACGATCAGAGTTTGGAAATAATTGCTGCCAATCTGCCCAAGCTATCAGCGTTGGACCTAACTTGCTGTATGCGTGTCACAGACCGAGGGATTAGAGCTCTTGTACAGCTAGGTGCTCCTTGTTTATTGCGTGAAATTCGACTGATTAAATGTGTCCAGTTAACAGAACGGTGTCTCGAGTCATTGGCTTCTTGTCGTGAGCTATGCTACTTGGCATTAACGGATGTCCCTGCCATCAGTCAAGAGGCATGTGTACGATTCTCTAGAAACTACAGATACCGCACACTGCGCGCCTATGCTCGTGGCATTATCAAGGAATGACATTGTTATGTTTACCACCTACTATTTTTAGTGGCATTATCAAGGAATGACATTATGTTTACCACCATCTATTTTTAGTGGCATTATCAAGGAATGATGTTGTTATGTTTACCATCTTCTATGCTTGTGACATTTTCAAGGAATGGCATTGCTATGTTTACCATCTTCTATGCTTGTGGCATTATCAAGGAATTACATTATCTTTACCAACTTTTATGCTTATGACTGACATTGTTATGTTTATCATCTTATTTGAATTTGGCAAGTGTTTAAATACAGGATGATTTTACAATATTTTATAAATGTGATCCCCAATATTCATAATACAGTAACTGTTTATCTAAGTATAACCCCAAATGTTAAGAATAAACTTTGTATAGGACATAAAAACAGTCCGTTTAAAGAGTGATCAGGTTGTCTTGTTGTATCAAGTGAATATTGTGCTGTTTAAATGCTCAGATTGAAGATGTAAAATACTGCTTTTATTCAAAACAAAAAATACAACAGTTTCTGTTTGCATGATTAATATGCTGCCATGATAATTGCCCCCCTCTCATTGATTTAATTTATTTCAATTCAATTTCATCAACACAATAAAGTGAGTGACTTGTGTTTTGTTTTCTAAAATTAACAATGAGTTCCATCCACAAGCAGATATCATTTTGATCCAATCTTTGAACTGAGCATTGCTTATGATTGATTTAAAACTGTTGTCAAACTTGCTAAAACAAGATTTTTTTGGAAGCTTAATTTTGTCCGGCTTTAACCAAATCCAGTTTAAAGATCATTATGAAAGATGAAACACACCTAAACAAGACTACAAAACCTCAACACCAATTATGAAGTAAATGAGTGTGCTTATTCTCAAGGAATTAAGAATCCAAATCCAAACTGATCACATTAAATTGGTAAATTTGGGTAATAATAATAATTTGTCCGATTTAAGAAAAAGTTTTTTATGCTGCTTAATGGTGTTTTTCGGCAAAGATAAAGAGAGAGGAAAAGCAGGAATCATTTTTGTTTCCTTACTAAGCAAAAATCTGGCTAAAGCGGGTTTGACTGAATAGTTGATAGTTTGATAAACTGAAGTCTGGTTAGATCACTAGTCTTCTGAGATCTTAACATAAACAGAGCTACAGTATCATGCAGTATGACTGCAAAGAAACATGCACAATTATAAACAACAATAATCACATAACACAACTGTAAGAAAGAAACGTTAACAAGGAAATTTCATCTTATGCTTTTTATATACAATTCAAATCTATACAAATACTGCCAGAACTGTGTAAACAGAAAAACAGAGATGTTAAATTATGTACAATTTTATAAATTTGTATGTGTTATTATTGCAATGTTTTTGCATTTGATTTAAAAAATGTTGTCTTTTTTTGCATTTCTTGTTTATACTTACTGAAAATCTGACTATGTCTCTTTTAAAACCATTTAGTTTGTTTGGTTTTATTTACTAAGTTATAACCAGGTACCATTTATTCAGTGTTTTGATTTTTTTTAAAGATTTGCTTTGTTTGAAGTGATTTCAAGCTAAGTCTGTTTTTTTGTGTATAGTCCAAATGTCATTATTTACAGTAAAAAAGTAACATTTTAAATTCCTCTTCATTTTCAACTTTCATCAGTGGCATAGTTCTGAAATCTTTTTGTTTCTCTATTTTAAAAACTTATATATAGGCCATCATGACAGCATACTTTCTTATTATTGTAGAAGCAAAGGTGATTTACCAGCTCCTCCAAAAGAGAGAACTAAGAGGCTTTAACTGCCTTTGAGTTATTGTTAATATAGGGCTAATATCTTCCTTCTACTTTCTACTAGGTTTATCAAAAAAATCTAGATTATTTGAAATTCCAGTAGTCTTAGTTTTCTTCTCTCACTTTTTATGATCTGCTTATTCCTCTTTTAAAACAAAATATTGGTCAGCTGACTTACTGTCCTTATGTCTTCAGTAAATCTGTTTAGGGCCTTGTTTCTTGTCAATGCTGGTCATGCTTCTGTAATGGTTACAGAAGCATGAGCAGCTTTGACAAGAAATAGTCCCTAAAACCGATTTACTTAAAAGTGTAACCATCAATTATTTCCCTTTTAAAAGCTTATAAATTGTTCACTTATTGTGCCCATTGTGTGTCAGTTTTTGGAGGGGTTGTTGACACATTTACTTTTTCTTGTGTTGATTGCAAGTAAGCACTTTTGTTTTTACAATTAATTATAAATTTAAGATGAAAAATGCTTGCAACATGGGTTTGAAAGCTTGATAATGATAATATTTTGCTATATTATTTTCACCTTGTTATCATACATTAATTTATAATATTTATATATTTCATCATTTGATATCTGGTAAATACGGGCTAATGTAGATATATTTTTTTCAATGTTTTATAACATGACAGCTACAGTCAAACTCGTTTAAACTGTATTTTTGTGAAACACAAATTTGGGGCTCAAAAAATCAACCACCCAAAACATATTTTTTTAAACTGACATATGAACGAAATAATCCTTTTTGCAATTATCACATTGAATCAGTAATTTCCTGTCATAATCTGTTGGTTTAAGCCTGTACAGCCAATTTTTCTGTTGGTTTAAGGGCTATTTTTCTAAACAAAAAGAGAGAGAAAAGAGGAGTCAAGTTTTTCTTCTGATTGTGCGAAAATTTGGCTTAAGTATGTGCGGTTTAAGCAAGTTTGACTGTAATCAAGATATTTACCATCGGTTTTCACAAGTTTGGTTTAGAATAAAAGTTTTACTTTTATTTGAAAGCCAAAAATAATAGTGAGGAGAAGCTAGTTAATAACGTCTTATTACCCAGTTGAGGGTGTTATAAAAATTATGGTAACTTTCATTAAGTGATTAATGAATATCATCTTGACTTCTCACCATTTTCAGATGATTTTTCCACTATATTTAGTATATCTAACAAGTTAAATAACCTTTGCACCCATTCTTACTAATTAACCAGAGTCAATTATTCCTAGGTGGCCAGGGAAAAAATAGAAATTCAATCTGTTGCATCCTAATTTTATTTTCAAAGCTTTTTTTCTTTACTTAGAAAGTGAGTATGATATCATTTAACAATTTGGCAGTGCAGTGGATTTTCAACAGTCTCCTGTACATATCTACATTACATAGGCTTAAGATTTCTTATAAGTGCCATAGGTTCATATTCATAGCTACATAGCTCAAAGGGTTTTAATGAAAGTTTCCACTAGAACTTTTTTGTTGACGTGGATAATCCGAGTCCATTAGTGTAGTCTTATTATTTCCAATCACTGCTTTTCCAATTTGTGCTTTTATTGTGATGATGTCGTTTGCGTCAGATGTCATCCTGCTTCCTTATGGGTTTACCATTATCTTTCTTCTTTGACACCACAATGCATTCAATCTGATGATAATTGAAATAATCAGTTGTGATTCTAGAGAATCTGTCATATAAATTTTACTTTTTAAAGTCTTGATGAATAACTTAAATAGCTATAAAACGATTATAGATATAGACAGTGTTTTTGTTATGCCTGATTAGTATACTTATCATCTAAGTCTTATTTGCTAAAGGTTGTGTGACCACTGGTAATTGTTTTATGCCCACAAAATAATTATTGCCCTTTGACACATTGTGAAAACAAATGCAATTTTGTGAAATATAATCTAAAACTTTGCTTTAAAGGACAGCTTTGCAAAATGTTGGTGGTAACTTAAAATTGTGCAACATTCTCTGCATCGGTTAGCAACTTGGTTTTGCCTGTTGTAAATTATGGCACTGAGCACTGCACTAGTTTTAATTGGTTGTTTAAAAATCATGCAAAATGTCTTACAAAAAAGCTTAAGTCTGCAAAATCATGTTCGTTTTTTTAATCATCTGTTTAATGTGCCTTAGGGCCATAATTATGACTTTTTCCATTTTGGGCTAAGACTTATACTTACTTAAAGATAAAGAATAACCAGTGGTCACAAAATCTTGGGACAGGTAGCAAATTAAATCTGGATACAAATCAGTCAAACATAACTCCCTTTATTTATATATATATATATATATGTATGTGTGCATAGGAAACCTGTACATTTGAAAAAGGGTTGTATTTGTTACAGCTACACCTTTGTTTTATCTTGCAAAGATTAAATTGAGTTTTCTACATGCACACACGCATATCTTTCAAATGAATATGGTTACTTAAATATACCTGTATCAACTGTAGGCCAATTAAGCAATGAATGGTGTGAATTGTTTTCGCTGAGTAGTCCCTTGTTATTGATGTACAAATTGGATTGAATGTTGAGCGAAATGCTCAACATTTAATCGAGAAGTACATCAATAACAAGGGACTATGAGGCAAAATAACCATTCAATAATATTCTTATACAAAGAGAAAAATAATATAGAGAATCTAAATTTCATGCAGCAATTGATCAGACCTTGTTATATCATTAACAGTACTCAAGTGTCCCACAAGTCGATTCATGGAAATTATGATTTTGTATAACATGAATTGTGCAACAAGGGTACACCAGCAAACAGTTTTCTATTTAAAAAAAGATTCGTTGTTTGTAAATGAACTGTGTCTATATTATTGAGATAATGTCAAATTGTGTGTTAATAGCGGTGCTTGAAGTAAAATCTTGATTATGCAATGCTGACTTATGGGTTGTTGTACTTTTTTGTAATTAAAACCATGGCATTAGCAGAAAAAGAAACGGGTGTGAGAGTGTTTTTTTCTTCTTTCTCCATAGACATGCCAAAGTGTTGAGCTTATCAGCCTGACTGGTTCAACTGCTTCTCAATCACTGAGTGGAAGAAATCATGCTCTTGAAGACCTTCAATCAAATTCTGCTGAAAGGAAAGTGGACAAAATGAATAATATGGAATTACACTCCCCATCAAAAGATTCTTTAATTTACTATGAGGATTCTTTGCCAAAATCTACATCTCCATCCTCACTGTTAAAAATTTTACCTGAAAAACAACCATTAACCCTCCCATCATCCTCAACAAAACCAAATTCCTCATCACCTTCATCATCTGCAACGATAGGTTCAAGTTTTGGTCTTGGTGCCTTAAATCAACATTTGTCAATTTTCAAAAAGCCTTATCCTAATCAGGTGGTTGTGTGCAAGTCTGGCACTAAACAAGTGATCATCAGAGAGTATAACCCCATTCGGCCAGCTGGTGTGAGTTCAGCCTCGCAATCTGAATACAGGACATCAATAAATAACAAAAACGTACAGGTTTCTAGAGACATTTGTGAAGGAAATGATGGCAACCAGGAGAGTGTGTCATCTCCCAGTAACAATGAATCCTACAGTCCATTCTTGGATGACCACTGCTACAGTAACCTTCTTTGACAGTGCGTTGAGTGTTTTATAATGAGCATTTTATTCATACAATGTTTCCATATTTCATTCACACAATCATAACATTTTGACCATATTGAAAGACTTTATTCATTTGGTGATACATGCTCTGAAAGAAAAGGTACACACCATTGAAGTCCAGAGGCATTGGGATTCTGTTAATAATATTTCCCACCACCAAGTATAATATCTAAGAATATTTATATCGTGCATTCTCATATTACATTGCTTATTACTGCTCGATATGTAAGAAACATGATCTGTTGATGTAATAAATGGTCTAAGCTGGATTATTACAATGCTGTGCTTTCTCAAAGTTATATAATTTTTCCAATTTATAAAATACAATAATACATGGAAACCCTTTATTACATCTTCATAAGATTCAAAATCTGTTTATTTATTTGTGTATTTGTATGCAATGGGATTACAGCCACAGTTTTGATTCAATCGAGCTAAAACTTAAACAAAATGTTGGTAGATATTACCAGATGTGTAGTTAAGCTTGGTGTAATTTTGTCGACAAAGATGAGCTATCTTCCGGAAGTGCTTAATTTGCATGTTCAATGAACACAAAGTTCTCTTTCCGTTTAAATTTACAATGCAAATAAACAAAAGCTGATACAAAAAGTGATTTGCAATACAGGTTGCCTTATAGCTATAATTTTCTAAGCGGGGTGGGAGCATATTGGCGCATAGCGGGGAGAGAGGGAGAGAGGTCTACATGGTGGCAAAAAGTCAGCGTGTTCGTATTTTCTTTCTTTACGTATCCTTCCCGGGTAAAACCGGGTACTAAGCCACTAGTATCTAATAATATTACATTTATATATATATAAAAATAATACAGCACAAAACACAGCATTATAATCAGTCCAAACTTTTTATGGTAGGTCTCGCAGAAAGTAAAATAAGCATTAAATAAATAGGGCAACTATCTAGTTGTCACTCAACAGAAAATGGAGTAAATATGCAAATAGATATAGATAAGTCCGCAGGGAGACGAGAGACCGACAGATCGACTATCTAACCGACAGATCGACTATTCAACCGACAGATCAACTATCTAACAGACAGATCGACTATCTAACCGACAGATCGACTATTTAACCGACAGATCAACTATCTAACAGACAGATCGACTATCTAACCGATAGATCGACTATCTAACCGACAGATCGGCTATCTAACCGACAGATCGACTATCTAACCGACATATCTACTATCTAACCGACAGATCAACTATCTAACAGACTGATCGACTATCTAACCGACATATCGACTATCTAACCGACATATCGGCTATCTAACCGACAGATCGACTATCTAACCGACATATCGACTATCTAACCTACAGATCAAGTATCTAACAGACAGATCGACTATCTAACCGACAGGTCGACTATCTAACCGACAGGTCGACTATCTAACCGACAGATCGACTATCTAACCGACAGATCGACTATCTAACCGACAGATCGACTATTTAACCGACAGATCGACTATCTAAGCGACAGATCGACTATCTAACCGACAAACCGACAGAGGACGTCAGAACAGTAAGCTGATTTCGTAGATAGTAGGGATATTAATTATTTACACATTGAATATTGACATAACGGGAAAAGTTCTTAGACAGTCAAGCCACACGACTATTGTCAAGTGTATACTACTACTTATCTTACACTACAATCACCACTTCACCATTAACATTACACTGATTGGTCTGTCCACCGATTGGTCTGTCCACTGATTGGTCTGTCCACTGATTGGTCTGTCCAATCATTTATTCATTTTTAGTTCTATATCAAAACCTTGTTTAACTTCCGTTAATTGCATTTAACTTTCTCTTTTTTTCTTAGTCAATCTCTTTTTTAGCCTCTAAGAAATGGGATCTGAAGTCATCAAATCATTATCGTGTTGGAAATCTCATTAGCGAGCGGCTGGGTGTTTACAAGATCAGGTTTCTTCAATCATGGTTTTCCCTTTATATTATTTCGTAGATTGGTGTCATAGATTCTGGACACTAACTCGTACAATGGCAAAACATCGCAACTACACTCCGACAACTACACTCCGAGAACTACACTCCGAGAACTACACTCCGAGAACTACACTCCGACAACTACACTCCGACAACTACACTCCGACAACTA